>JAQIWH010000122.1:0-72496 GCA_034695005.1 Cryptops parisi
AACCTTACATGACGTCATACTGTTACACAGCTATGCGCCAACTTTGAGTATCTTTATTCATGTTACTCTCGACCGTTGAATGATGTAACCTTGTGAGGGTTAATCCATGACGAGAGGGGCAGCGCAAACCTAACAGAAATATCCAAAGTGAAGTTAAGAAAAAGTGGGTAAAAAACAAAAACTTTCAAGTCAATAGCTTGGGGCATACTCCAAATTGGGGATGTTTTAGCCTTCGAACCCTGTGCACATGCACATAGACTAAACATACACAGATGTATATTTCTTTATGCTTTTAGTGGCCAAGGCAATCTTGCCTCACCAAAGTATCTGGTCAGCATCAAAAATAGTAGGTGGAACACTCGGGCTAAAGGGATACTCCTAACCCTCTACTTGGACAAGTTTGGAATATGTTTGATAATGTGGAAACCCAAACTTTAAAAGTTTTAATTAATTAGAAAAACATATTTTATGAGTACTGTACAAAATCTATTAACAGTTTTTCTAATTCTCTTCACAATTTTGTTTTCTAGCTATATTTTTCCGCTGGGAAGGGAGGGGGGGGTAACATTTTCTGCCTAGGGGCACAAATGTTTCAAATATGGCACTGTACTCGAATTACATGATTTCATTTTAAGTTTGGAAATTAAACCATAATTAGCTGTTTTTGGATTATTATACTTATTAGTTTAATCAGTCACAAGATCATACAGATTAAAATAAATGCATATTATTATTTTTTGTATAATACAGTACAATAAATAAATTTTAAAATCCAAAAATTTCAATTTATTTTTGTTAGTTTAATTAGTCATAAGGTCATACAAATATACTTATACTCGAATATTGTTGTTTTCTGATTAGGTACTATATTTTGTAATGTATCAGTCAACTTTTTTATAATACCATAGAAATAGATAGATAAAATCCCAATTTATTTTTACAATCTGTAACAAATTGTCATTTCAAGTTTATTTGTGATATTTGTAAGATTTTTTGTTAATATTTTACTGCATTTACTTAATTATCACGTTCTTTTTTTAGTAAATAGGTATCAAAACACATGCTGGATATGAGGTGTATTCATTTTGGACGCTTTTAGCGCTTAAAGCGCTAAAAGTGTCCAAACTGAACGCATCCATAATTGGGTGATGAGGCGCCTCCTCCAACCAATGAGCGCCTATCCAGGCGCTCAGCATTTAATCGCTTGTCTCGTAATACCTCCATCTCCCGATCGCAACCCCGTAGTTCAGTTTGCTAAGTCAAACTCACTGGACTACAGACAAATGCCTTAGATTCGCTGGGTCTCTGAAAAATGTGAATATCAGGTAAGAGATGAAACTAATGTGTCCTCACAAGGAACAGTCCATAACCCCCACTATCCTACACTCTCCTTCCGGTGAGTCTGCTTACAATACAGCGTTTACTCCCTGGAATACTCTCTCTGGTTAACCATTAATTAAAACTACTCTATAATATCCTATAATATATGCATATACATTTAACCCATCAGACAATGCTTAATATTGAACAATAGAAGTGAAAAAGCTTGAAGAAAAGTAAAAAAATACTAAAACTCCAAAATATTATTTGCTAAATAAACTACCTGATAACGTTAAGCTTACCTTAAAAAGAGTCAAAGTTCTGTGCCCCTTTCCTCCACTTGAGTTTGACTCCAACAAGGGGAACCTTACTAGCAGTACTACAGCAAGCTGATGTGCACTGGAATGGGGGAATGGAATGTAAACACACCACCCTAGCACAACACAAACCCTGCTAGCTAACATCAGGAAACCCAAGGCACAGCCAGCTAATTAAGCTCAATTATATAACTTGCATGCATATCAACACGACAAACAAAAACATGACTAGCATTGGTATGATGTGACAAACCTCCATGACAATGTATTAATTTACCATATACATGACTGACATTGCATGGAACAAAACTCTTAAAATAATTAATTAGCAAACATAATCAATTAATTCTCTCTGTTATGTTATGGGACATAACATACGCAACTATGTTGACTACAACCGATAGTATCCTTCAAAGTGATACATATCATATATATCCACTTTAATATCCTTAATCGGTCACTCAAAAAGGTGGACGAGAAAAAGTAAACACATTACCAAAAACAGTCACAGGTTGGCGCTCGTGCACTGTGGCATCAAAAAACGAAAACCGGCCACCATAGCATTCACAACGTGCAAAAACATCCACTATCACACTGGTATCACAAAACAACATCAATCTCCAGTAACGGCAGGGCATGTCCACCTTCCAAAGTTCGTAACTAGGTCTTATCTTTAATGTAAAGATGGTAACCTACTTAACACAATAGGTTTCTGTTTGGCAGAAATCTCACGAACACAAAAGAAACTGGCAAGAAGGCAGCGTGTGCCTCTGCCGGGATTTGACTGCTAAAGAACCGCCTAACAAGGTTCTTGTGGAGGAACGCTGCCGAAATGACAATGAACAGGTACCCTGAAAACAATAATCCTTACTGTTGTGCGAGTTCCTAGAGTAAGAGGGGGAGTGTGCATTCCCGAAATAAAAATAATGACCGAGATTTGTCAACTATTACTTTCTAAAATTCTATGATTGATTCGACCCCAAAAGTATAAAAAAAACGGCCTTACCCTCCAACAAATTAATGCCCGCACAGAATTTTAGTTCTTTTCGCCAGCTAGTAAACCAATGATGTCGAAATTCCAGTGAAATAAACTTTCAAGACACCAAGTCTACCGAGTTAAAATACCGACTTTATTTTTCTTATAAAAACAATCAAAATGTATTCAAAGAACAACCGTTTAGTTCAACAATGTAGTAAGGTTAATTAAAAAAGACTTGTTAAAAATGATATATTTATCCTTTTAGCGAAGCGCTTTAATCTTCACAAAAATTCATGACACGAGTCATCTTCACAGCCTCTCGTTCTATTACTGAGTACATAACCTTCGTGAACTCCGTTTTGACTTGACTGTAATTGTTTCGTTCCCGATTAAATTTAACCAATTTCTGATCATAACTTCTACCAAATTTGGACGAACGTCTACGCTCCGCCAAATTTGGCAGAGGTTAATGTTTCCAGTGTCCTTAAACGACACACTGTACTACACACTATCTCAGTCAACATTCATGGCCTAACTAACCCTGATTAGCGTAACACTAACTGGTTGACAAAACCGTCAAACAATGTCCAAAAGGAAAACAGTCCAACCGTATACCGGGCTAAGCGGAGGCACACTGCTGAGGCTTCTCATCGATCACCGGACGACGAGCGGCGGTTGCTTTGGTCTCTCCCAGGTCCCTACTCGAGAGTCGCTCTCTGCTGCCAGTCAGCTTCTCTCGGTCGGCCTCGTCTCGTTTCTCGGGTGGTAAAGAACAGGTCGTTCAAGAAAAAATTTCAGTACGTTTCGAAGTGAAGTCTCGATTCGAAGTCCCGAAATTCCACACAAACCCCTTTCTTCCCCACCAAGAGCCTCTTTTTCGACTCTTGACCACCGCCACCTCATCAACTCCTTGACCTCCGATTGGGCCTCCCGTATCAATTTCATCTCTCCAGTTGATAATTTTTTGCCTCGCCACTCTTCCCGGAAACACAAAAAATCCGTCTCACCGATGGCACTTGTATGTACTTTTACTCAGGTGATGTATTCAAAAGTCGTTTTGGAAATGAAGAGCAGTTGATGAATGAATGAACTGTTAAATCTTCCACCTGTGAAACGAATAAGTGACACATAAGCTTTGCGTCATTTGTCAGACACTTGTGAACTTCACGTTCTAAGTTTACAAAACTTAAGCGTGTATAGTGAAAGTTATGGCGCCATGTTGCGACCCATGCTACTGAAGACCGTACCGGAGGAATTCGCTCTCCAATTTGGAAGAAAATGAAAGAAATCAAGAACTGGAAATTAAAGACTTGTTAGCAGCATTGCAAGAAGTCGAGAACAGAGAAAGCCTTTTGTGAAAGGCAACTCGGATGCTGAATCCGAGAGTGACAACAAAAGCTTTGATAACAGGAAAAGTATTGACAGAAAGAAGACTCGGAGTGTGTTTGTCGCAACGAGAACCCAAGGGCGAGCGGCCGTTATTATTTCTAAGCCGCAAATTAGGCCAAGCCGAACAGAACTACAGCACGACGTACAAGGAAATTCTGGGCCTGGTTTGGGGAGTAATGAAGTGTCGTGCTCTTCTAGCTGGCAGGCAGTTCGAAGCCGCCACCGACCACGCCGCTCTTAAATGGCTAATGACGAGCCCAAACCTAACAGGTAAGCTCGCACGATACGCCATTATGATGTCCGACATGAACGTCAAAATTCGGCACATTAAAGGAGTGAATAACATTCTTGCCGACGCGCTATCGCGCGCACCCGTACTCGAGCCGCCTGTAACACCCGAATTTGGCGAAGAAGAAAAACCCCTGCTCAGCGGAGAGGAGTGGTGGAGGCGAGCCACGGACGACATAACGACTATAAAGGTCAACGCCCTCGAGAAGGGAGCGTTTGCTCCAAGCGACCGAGAAGCATGAAAAGCGGCGCAGGAAGAAGACGACTTCTGTCGACAAATGAAAACCGAGATTACGGAAGGAACTGACTCACCTTACATTGTGTTGGAGGGCCTTCTTTACAGGCACCCGAGATGGACGCGCGACACCGCCAAACAAGGTGCCGAGGCACTGCGCGTCGTCCTGCCAGAGGCAATGGTGCCGACCGTACTGCACGAGTGGCACGACGAGCCAACCGCAGGCCACGGCCCGTCGTTGTCGAACAAGATCGCCACGCTGCGACCGAGCAAGGACACAGGGATCGCCGCCCACGCAGTCACGAGGGAAATGCGGTGATCGACCACCGACGGGAGGGGATCCGGAGAAGAGAGACAACGGCGTGGAGCGTCCACAAATGACGACGAATCGACGACGGTTGACGCCACGCCGCCCACGCCTGGACCACCGCGTGGCGAAAGTTGGCAAGATGCCGCTGAAGGGAGCGGCCATGGCCAAACAGGGAGCACGGCACCGCATCTCCGCCGAAAGCCAGGAGGCCGCGACGAGCGGCCGACGGCCACCGCCACCACCACATCGCCCACCGAGTGGAGAGCGTCGAGGAGTCGGGAACCCACGGCTGCCGCCGACGTTGTCGCGAACCTTCCCACCACGGATGCTTAGGCGCCGACGAGATGTGAATGAGCCATTTTGCAACGTTGTCCCGACTGGTACCGACGCCAGCACGTTGTGGGCGGGCGTCGGACGTCGGGCGGCGGGCGTCTTCCCACCCCCGCACGAGGCAAGTCGTGTGGGGGTGGGGACAAAAGGGGTGGGGACAAAAGGGGTGGGGACAAGAGACGACGTGGCGGCAGGTAAACGAGCACCGAAGCCAGCTGCGGGCCTTTTTCGACTCCGAAAAGGCGCTCGCGGCGCGTCGGCCACCATTACCACCGAAGAGCGTGAGGCCCGCGGTTCCGGACGCCCGCCATCGCCTCGGCTCCGCGAATGAAACATCCGGGGACGGGGAGGCGGCGACGCTCGGCCCCGTAAAGGAGGAGCCCCTCATTCTCGAGCCGGACGACGTCTTTGAGGCCCTCCGGTGCGACCTGGGGATGTTGGACGCCGAGGACACCGAGGCCCAACCTGTGGCCCGCTAATCAAATCGAACAGTGTGAATGCTTGCGTTTATTTGGTGTTAAGTTCTTTTTTTGTGTGCTGCACTTTTTATGTGCTGAACTTTTTTGTGCTGAACTTTGTTTTTTGAAAACACTGTGTACAACGTTACAATAGAATTTTTTATTATTATCTTGTTATCTATTCTCATCATCTTCGCCGAGTGCCTTCGGATTGTCAGACGGGGCTGACGAAAACAGTCCGGGGGCAGTGAAGTGAGTGATCACCACATTCATAGTATGAACTGTCATTATCACCCCTTCACGTTGTTATTATTAGCCAAATAAATCGCACCTGTACTGTTAATTATCGTCCGGTCTCTTTTATTCTTGTTTTTCTCTAATGTTGTGGAGCTGCTTTCGCATTTTAATAAATAGCCCCTAGACTCCAGTCAGTAAGAAAGTGGTTTCCACAACAATTTGTACTTATTAGATTGAAACCTAGTTTTCTTATTTTACTTTTACTACCTAGTTTAATCATAACATGGTTTAATTAAGTTTTGTTTATCTTGGATTCCTAAAGTAAATATTTCAATTTTTTGGGGATTAAATAAATTGAACGCGATGATTCTGAGCGGCTCGGGGTGCGATCTTTGTTAGGTATGCGATTAATTGGACAAACACTAGCTTCTGCTGTTAGGTTACCTATACAATCAACGGCGCGTAAAGATTTAGCTTTAATTGTAAATGCTGCTGAGGTTGCGATGTATTGTGTGTATGTTTATGTGCGTGCGTGAGTGAGATGAGTATGTGGAGGGCCCGTGATTGTGATGGATGATTTTTGCATTTGTGTGTTGAATGAATGAATGAATGTTGTGCTTCGCGATTTTATGCGTAGTGGGTAGCCGTTTAAATGACGTCTTTTAAAATATTTTGTGATACATTAAGCATAAATTTTAATTTTAATTGTACTGTTAAATTTAATTAAACGAACGAGGAAGGCTAAGTTAAGATTTTTTACCGTGTTCAAAAGTTAGTCATTGTATAACGGGTGAAATGAATAAGATTGTTAAACTAGTTTTAAGGTTCATGTGTTAAAATATAATATTTGAAAGCAAATTTTTGTCATTAATTAATAATTGTTTATGCTTGTGGTTTTTCTAAGCAAAAAAGTGCCAAATTGCTTAACTAATTTGAATTCACCGCTTTACAACGTAATAGAAAACGAAACCTTTTATATCACTAGTGCGATCTACCGACAACTTTGCAACTCTCGCCTATATTTTAACTTTGCAGATATCGCTATTTGTAGCTTAAAATATTCTCCATTTTAATATCGCTAGTTCTATCCAGTGACAGAATTTGGCAACTCGAGTAATCATTAAGATTGCAGATATCGCATGATTATCAACTTAATCGTGCGATATCTGCATTGTTAATGATTCAAGTGTCAAAAGCTGACACTAGATGGCGCGAGTAGTATTAAAATAAGCTAATTGTATTCGACTTTAACTATGAATGCCCGAGATTTTGGAGAGCGGAGTAGGCTGGTGTTTTCACACATGCCGTCTGTCATGTTGGTGAGTAATTTTTTAAAGGTTTCACTTATACTGTATACTAATTAAGCACAAGACATAAATGAGAGTAGTTTAATATAAAATGCAACTTGAACTGTAGTGACGTTACACTACAGCATCCTTGTTATCAAGTGCCAAGTCTTATTTACGGTAATTTATGATGGAAGAACAATGAGCAAGCAAAGTCGATACCTAAATATCGAGACCTTTCGACTATTGAGCTTAGTAGCTAACAAATCCAAATTAGATGGTGTTGAATCCAACAATTGAAGAATCAATGAGTCCAATTTTTGTTACTTTTTTTTCCACGAAAACTATCAATACAGACATTAAACAAATTGATTGTGTTCTGGGAAGGGTTTGAACCCTTACTAAACCATCCCTATAAAACCGACTGTCTTATACAATTTAATAATCAAAACAAAGTGTGTTAGTAGAAGTATCGTGCAAAATTGGTTGCTGGTAGAATTTATGATAATATTCTAAACGGTTGTGTGCCAATATATAGCAAAGGTAGTCTTTGATTGATGCGATGGTCACGTTGTGCACAAATAATCAATAGAAAGTGACATGTTTCGAAATGCCCATAAACGGGACATACTGGGGCAGGTCAGCTTCAGACTCGGCCTCCCTCGTGTGGTTTTTCAGAACAGCTCAGTTTTTTTGGAATGTCCATGTGCCACTGACGAGTGTGAAGTTAGCCTGCCAAAGTCTGTGAAAACCAAGATCCTCTAAAGACAATCAATAACGTGTCTCAATTGTTTTTGTTTGAACGGTTTCTGCGCTACAAGTGTTCAAAGTGAACGCATCCCCGCTTGGGCACCACTGCACAGAATCGCGTATTAATAGTGAAAACAGTACCATCGGATGAAATTCTCACATTCCACAATAGCAGAATTACATCAACGGGAATCGCATAAGTCAAGAACTTCCTTGGCTCGTATTAGTATTGTAATTTCTAATAAACATGTATTGGTCCATTTAATACATGATTATTAATGGCATGTTGTGGAATTCACTCGCTCTATATTGGCACAAAGAGATACAGAACATAAAACAACATAAAAAATAATTGGAGAACCAACTGATCCCTGAACGGAACAAATGAGTCTACAAAGTTCTAGTCTACATTCTCATTCTGGGAGGATTTTACAAAGGAAGATGGAGATTACTAGTGTAAGGGACATTTGAAAAATGAAAAGATAATTTTTTCTTTTTTCTTTATGTTCTTGTTGTCCTTTTTTGAAACTATATCATTTGAATGACTCGGGTTTTTTTCTTGGTAGTGTCCGAACGAAATGGAAATCACAGATGAGAAACTTGGCTGTCCGAGCAAAATCCCTGCAAAACTTGCTTCTTCATCAGAATTTTGTTGCCGAACGCTGCAATTGAAACTTGGTGAGTGTCGATGTTACTTTGTTTAAACTGTGCGCTTGCGCTTGTGTATTTACCTATAAATGGTATCAGTTCATTTCTTGTTTTCTTCGCTGGAATCGTCCAAGCCATACACCTGGATGGCACGATCGATGACTTTGAGTATATGACCGGTGTCGTTGGTGAATTGGGTGGTTGTGTAATCGCCTTGTAGATGGTTTTGCTTGGACGTGTCCCACCACTCTTTTAACGAAACGAGACCTTTTCGAATCCACTTGATGGCGTGCTTGAGAACGCTGCGCAGGGTTTGCTTTTTGAGCTGCAGGGTCTGATGTTGAATGTCGTTGAGCAAGGGCAGGTAATGGGCCAAATGCTGGTCACTGTTAAAGGCCTTGGCGAAAATTTGGAAAATCTTCTCGTGGTAGTGAAGGACGCTATCGGTGATGATGTCTTTCAACGGTGCTACTTCGAGGCTGTTGATGGTCCGTGGCACCACCGTGACACCCAACATGACAAAAACAATATAATTCATTTGGGGAGAAAATTTGTTACTTGGAAGTGGTGTTTAAAGCAAACAGAGCTTTAACAGCAATCCGTTGAGTCAAGTTGCTTAATGCTGCAAACTGTTGATCCAAAACGTTTTCAGTATTAACTTGAGAAAGGCAACAAATGGCATTTTACCACAAAATTGATTGAAAGGCTGCAAGTCTTTAAGTGGCGTTGGTGTGCTTGACTATTGGAAACAATGGCATCGAATGTCCATTAAATGGTTTATAGGGCTGTTAAAAAATTTATTGGAATAAGTAGAATACTTGAGGCAGTAACAAACTTACTTTATACTTGCTGTGTTGTGGGTCTGGAGATTGGCTGGAAATTGTGTAGGGAGTTTTTATTGTGATATTAAATAAAATCGAAAAATAGTAATCAACACCTATTTGTGGAGGAGTCTTCTTGGCGATTCATTTTATTTGATTTGTATTTTTTCAGATTAATTTTGAGGTTTTTATAGATTCTACTAGTAAGACACTCATAACTTAACTTAATAAAGACACGTGGCAGAAAGGGTGACCTCCTGGGGAAAATGGGGTGGGGGTCTCCCAATTGTTTTTCATTCTTTTCTCAAAACCATGTCAACTTTTTTTTAGTAACAAGCGACTAAGTAATAATAGAAACAACAACAACAACGAGGATTACAATAATATCGGTCACATCAGCAGTGGCCTACTACTACTACTGCTAGTATAGAAATAATCGGAGTAGTTGTTAAACGTAACATCATCAAAAATCACAATAATATTTTTGTCGTACTAGTAGCTACATTGGTTTTAATAGTTGTACCACTGTCTTTATTTCGCATTGTAAATTAGATTCAAGCTTCGGTTGAGAAATAAAGAGTTATGTGATGAAAGTGAAACACAATCTGATTGTGGTTACGAACTAAAGCACTGATGACAGGTCTGGATTAATGACAGTTTGCCTACCATTTTTATAGGCTTTCTGGAAAGTTTATTTGGTATTGCACTCGTGTTATATATATATAAAAAAAAACAAATTTTTTTTGTCTATATTAGGTTAGTTAGACTATGTCTGTCTTGTAATCGAAAAGCTGATAATCTGTGATTCACTTGATAGGCAGTAATCTATAAACATAGGGCCTATGAAGCAAACAAGTAAACGTCTACATTTGTCATTTGCAGGTGAAATTGCACCTAATGAACTAGAAGCACAACGAACCATGGCCTACCAGCGAAGCACCATGATGGACATCACCTAATCGTTGAAAAAAACTGATTAGTGGAGCAAAGATGTGAAATTCAAATCACACCTTCACGATGGCGTACAACCTAATGTGAGTAGACCCAATTTTTTTTCTTAGTTTAGATGTGTAAATCGCAAGATTGTAAATCTCTTGCTTAAAAACGCTTGCTGAGTGTTCCACGTACTATGGGATGAATTGGAACATGGCTGCATGTTCAAACGTCTAGTGGCAGTTTCACTTGGTTTTTGTTGACTATGTTGTATGTGGTTTTAGTGGTGAATAATGTCGATATGCCTACGATGGAATAGATGATACTGTGACTAGCGATGACGAAGGGAAGGGCGATGAGGTTGAGCGCCAACTTTTTTGTTCCGTTTTGAGGATAGAGGAGATGAGATTTGATGGTGCCAAGCACGTGCATGTAGACAAACAGCACCATACACAGCTGGAAGATGAATTCGAATCCGAATCTCCAGGTTGGGTTGAGCGGAAAATATCTCGGCATGACAACGTAATATATTCCTGTCTGTAAGAGTAACGGACCGAAGCGAAGCCACGCAAAAAATAGCCTCGTCTTTCGGTTGAGTTGCGAAGTGTAAATGAGAAGCCGACCACCCTCTATCCAGCGTTGGCGTTGTTTGGCAAAGTCGAGCAGCGTGAACGGACTCTTTTCCCACACTTCACCTTCGACAAAATCGAATTTGAAGCCCATGGCGGCTGCTTTTTGACCGAAGCAAATGTCTTCGACGATGGATCCTTCCGGCCCGTTGTCGAAAGAAACCAGCTTTTCAACCCCCGCTCTACAAACCAGGAACGACCCCTTCCAATCGATGATCAAACGATGCGCTAATTTCATCTGAAATCTGAGTTTTCCCAAATCGTCAGCGACGCGGAAGGCGTCCATGAGGGTCGTGAACCAATTGACGACATTTTCGTTGGCGTAGGTTATCAAACCTTGTCCCAATGGATACTGACCTTCGGCGACAAAGTTCACGATCCCCTTGATCGCATTGGGTGTGAGCAGAGATTCTTCGTCGAGGTGAACGATCCAGTCGTTGTCGTCGACGGCACTGACGTCGTTTTCCAGCGCAAACTGCAAAGCTCGGGCTTTATACAGGCTGCCGTGACGTGTACTGTAGCTGCTGGGAACGACGATCTGCTTGAGAAAGCTGTCTTGGGGCAGTTGAGGGATCTCTCGGTCAGTCACTACTTCAACCACAAAGCTCTTGAGCCCCATCTGAAGGCACAAGTCGCGATTTCTGACGACGTTGCCTTTCACGAGTTCCGGGAAGTCCCCTCTGGTCACCGTACGAAAGCAGATGAAGGGAGCGATGGTGGTGGCTGTTTGCAGTTTCACGTTGTTTTGGAAACAGTTGTAAACGGCTAGCCCGATCACATTGAAGCCACTAAGGATGATGATTGGAACGATGGGTCCGAAGTGAAGGAAGAGGACGAAGATCGTGCCGCAGTGACCGTAAGCAGATACCATGTCAAAGTCATCGGTGCTGCGGGTGTTGAAATGGACGGAAGCCAACCAAGTCATGTAGAGAAGTAAAAATAAGGCACAACAGTGCGTCGAATGGAGAATACGAGTCCACGAAGCATGAAGTCGTAGTCGGATCATTGCGAAAAAGCCATCTAGTGAAACCTATAGGAAAATTAACACTCATTATTATCATTATTTTTTTTTTAACTGGTAGATGCGCTCTGTTGTTTTATATAAAAAACATTTATTCTGTTTTATTATGTATCGGTTGAGTGAGTCCCAGATTTACAAACTTTAATCATTTTTTTAAAAAATTAAATCCTTGAATTTTGCTTATTTTTGTTGGATTATTGCAGAAAATCCATAACACCAACCAATATTTAAGGTGAAAAATCGGGGCTTTAGTAAGATTTTCATCTCGACGCTTATTCATTGCCAACCATTGAGGTTGTACAACCAAAATTTTCACATGCATTGGCCAGGTTACAAATAAAAACTGAAGGGTATTATTGACTGAATGTAGTGAGGTTTCTGTTTTGAGAAGTAGGACAAAATTGCATTTGTCTGTGTGCGTGCGTGTTTGTCAATGTTGCGATTGCTTGCGAACGCTTCAGTGGATTCACTTCAACCTTGCACAAGTTACTGAGAAGTGTGTTCCACAGTATGTATTCAGTTTTGGTTGCCATCACTTTATTATTTACTCTTGTTTTTCTACTTTTGGTTTACTACAGTATGTGTTTTGCAATTGTGTATTTTCTGTATGTGCCAGTGGTTGCATGCTGGACTCGTACATCACCCAAAGGTCCTTGGTCGAAGCTTACAGTATAGCCACTATTATATCCACAGTGTCAAGTTTTTTGTTTTTTTTAAATTTATTGTTGAAGTGAGGTCTATTGTTCACAGAATGACCTTATGTTTTTATAGACATATGGAGCATTTTTTAACATTTGACAGTTTTTCTTTTTTTAAGAAAAACCGTCGCCTAGTGAACCAACATAATTAGCTACAGCAGTTAACTACAACATTCGTCAATGAAAAACGTCTATTAAGATTTGAAACGAAAGAAACAATATGTCATTTTGTTAGATGACCAAATTAAGATAAGGTCAAAAAATGCAACTCTTTTCGATCTCAAAAGGTTTGAAAACTGAGAGGTTTGTCCCCCAGTGAAAATTCCTTTTTAAAAATGCTTTGAAGGGATAGGATAGGTTCATAAATTGGATTAGACAAGTGCACACTTTTAATTTTTGATTAATTTTCACCTTATCACTTCCAAAGAAACTTGCACGATGGAAAATATCATGAGCAATCTCGATCCCTCGGATCTTGTTGTAACCGAGTTCCACTGTTCTATGCAATGCATCCAACTGGGTTAAAAATTTAACGAGTGAATTTTGTTTGTCTTTATTCGCATCTCTTTGTGTGTCTTTGAGTCCAAACATGCTTTGTTATATAATATGTGCCAATGGCTTATTTATGAGCCATGGTCCAGCTTAAAATATCGATACAGGTTGCACCTCACTAATCCGGAATTCACTAATCCAGCATCAGCTTTGATGGTTTGCCAATTGGAATTTACAGTCTTTGGTTCATCATTTTTTGATTTTACGGTGAATAATTTTGTTTCATAATTCTTAACTTTACAGTAAAAGTAACTGGATATTCTAGAACATTTTTTCTTTAAATTTGCAGTTTATTTTGCCATTTTTCCCTAGCTTCGCTGGTTCGGAAATCTCGTTAATCTGGCAAATTTTTGGTTTAGTTGGTTTTACGGATGAGTGAGGTTCCACCTGTGCTTTTATTTTGTTTTGTATTAGTCGTTTACACTTAACTTTTGGGGAGAAAAAAATAAGAAATATCGAATTAATTAGTTTAATCAGTTTTCGCCATATCTCAAGTGTTGTATCCGGTTTTGTCCGTTATTTTCAAGGTGTGTTGACAAGGTAACACACACACACACACACACACACACACACACACTACTTTAGAATGAACTTTGCACCAGTGGTAGATATTTGATGCAAAAATCAAGAGAAATGAAATAGAACTGTTGCAAAGTAACACTCCCCCTCCCTTGCAATAGGTTACTCACTTTGCACCACTTTTCAAATACAACTATTACACAATATTTTTATCTATTAGTTAATTCTTCATTGTGTAGTTTATTATGTTGGTGAAGCTTAACAATCAATGCAAATTGTGTGTTCTCCAGCTTTTAGGCAAGTTTAGGGTACTCTATTAACAAGAAAAGAGTGCCAAACAATCAGTAGCGGACTGACTTGGTCTTAAAACTGGCCTGGACATTCTGTTCACCTATCAGGGGGGGGGGACCCTTTTTCAATAATTGTTTATCCGGCCCACTGGGCATTGTCCAAGTGCCCAATGGCCAGTCAATCAATCCTACTGCAAACAATCCTACTTTAGTGTGTGTTAGATGCAGTTAAGATAGATGTTGTTTAGTTCAAGTATTTTTTTTTATGGGTTTTTAGTTAATTAAATTTAGGTAACGTGTTGGTATACTCTTAAGGTATGAAGTTCCAAAATTTTAGTATTCAAATACTGGTTAGAAATTTAAAAGTTACTTCTCATGTGAAGTACAGTCTACTTTTTGATTGATGATGATTTTTTAAAAACAAGTAGGCTACTACTGTACTGAGTGAAATAAGAAAAACTTGTCCTACCTTAGTTACGCTGACAGGTAGTGTGCACCAAGTGCATAATTTAGTCTCTCGCTTGTCTTTTTAAAAATGATGTTTACCAGGGTAGTTGGCAAGGAAAATTTTTACTGATCATCTCATCGATGTTGCGATAAATAATTCATAACGGTTTTGTTTTGTTTTTCAGTGAAAACATATTGGCAATCACTCTTGTCGATGAATGAACGAATAATACCAATTGTCGGCATCAATTACCTGTTGCTGGACTTTGTTTTCCACCACAGTGGTGACAACGTGAAGATGAAGATAAGAAAACCAAATGCGGAACACTGAAGGTAGTAGTAGTAGTAGTATTGTACCAAATTGACACTTTTTCCAAAACATTGGTTAATAATAATCATTGCCCCTCCCATTTTCCATGTTGGGTATTTGGTGTGGACGAATGAGCTGCTGCTTCTATGTGGTGAGCCATAATTCCTGTTGTGTTTAATAAAATATCAGTAGTCCTTGCATAAGAAGGCATATAGCATGAAATTGTTATTGTTTCAAGGCTGAATAGTAAGGTTTTAATTCTCTTTCTTTCTTTCCGTATTCCTTTTTTTTTCTTTAAATGGAATTCGGTATTTAATGCCAATCTCACTCAATTGACCTCGTCTTCATTCTTGTCATGGAAAAGAAGAGAAGAAGCGTTTTCCGGGATAATTTCGATTGGAACCTATTTTATAGGAACAAAAAAAGTTGAACTATCATTAATGTAAACAACGAATGGTGGGTTGATCTTTATTAAGGGAAGGAAAGGTGTGTTCAATAATACTGTCATTGTGACAGTTGGAACGATGAGATCATGCTTGTTATGGCTCAATGTCATGTCGTAACCCTTGCAAATGTCATAGAAAATTTATGCCTCGATGTTAACACTTTGATCTTTGACGGAATTGACCAAATGACGAATTTTTTAAACATAATTGCTTTTGAAGTTCCCTTTTTTTACGAGTTGAATGGTCATTTTTTAACAAATTAAAGATGGAACTGGTTCCAATGTTGGATATGAAAAAAAATTTTGTTCCACTTTATTCTGCAGTTAAGTGTAGTTTTAGAAGCTTTTGTTGATACTGCTTTGTATTATAGTCACCTTTGTCAAATGATTGTAAAGGAACTCAGAAATGAAATTGACGCATTGGAAACTTCCGGGTCTATTGAATTGATTTAATGTTTGGGATATTAATTTTTGTTTTGTGGTAAAAAAAAATGAATTGATGTGGTTAGTCTACATTAAAATATATTGATAATATAAAAGTATTTTTTGTTTCAGTTTAGAGTTAGCTTTATGTATCGGATGGTACAGGCATTTTTTAAAGTGTTTCTGTATTTTAAAATATTAGTATTCTGATAAAGCTGAGAGTATAATAATCCAGAAATCACTCATAATCTTTATAGACAGTCAACATCTTTAAACCACTCCCTTAACATGCGCTACTTCAATGTTTGTCACTAAAGAACACACAACAAAATTCATTCTCAGTTCAAATCACTCTTACTTATACCAGTGGTGGACTGTATTACTATTACACCTATCCCAAATGCACATTAAAATGTGTATTATTTGTTTAAAAAAGCAACTTTTAGAGCGTGCATACTAAACAATTTGTTTCTGGCATGTGTGTAGGCGTATATAGGACACTAATATCAATTAGAGGAAGAATTTTGAGGTTGACAAGACAACAATTACAGCCAATTATTATGATGCGCAGGACTTTTTTATTTATACTGTAGTTTTTGTTTTTTTTTTTTTTTTTTTACAAAAAGCCTGTACAGTGGTTACCCAGGTTTGATTAATTGTGAGCTTTGAGTATACATAGTGTTCTTAATTTTTATTTCAATTAGTAGGATTTCATTTCAAATTTTTGGAGTTTTCTAACAAAATAATAAAATATACCATTCAAATTGTCTGGCAGTGTTGGTTTCTATGTTGTGTCACTAGATGGCAGTACATTCTCCACAGATAATATTTTTGCCCCTGGATGGTAGTGTGGTGCCATCTGGAAGAAATGTAGAAGATTTTTGTACATGTTTCAGAAGGTACATCCTTCCATCTTCAGCATAGAGTCTGTTGTGGTCTGTGTTCACAACAGACGCTATGCTGAAGATGGAAGGACGTATCTTCTGAAAAATGTACATGTACAAAAATCTTTACAAATATTTTTGTTATTTAAGTAATGTAAACACAATGTCAAAGTGTTTAAATAAAAAATGGCATATACCATAATCAAACCTGTGTTTGAACAACTATTCAATTGATCAACCCAGTGACCTGTCAACGTTCAGACAGTGTTAAGAATGAATGTTATGTAATTAACATTCATTTACATAATTTATGTAATTTAATTCAATTTTTTTATTATTTGTTTTCTATAACCCCGTCATTTTATATTGAACTGTAGTCTTTCCAACTGCAGTTTTCGGTTTCGGTATGCCATAGTTGGCTCGCTTCAGGAATAATGATAATGAGCGTAGTTTTGGTGGTTTTTGGTTTGGTTTTTTTAAATTTATTTTAAGTGAAGTCGGATTTATGACCATTTATGACCGGCAGTAGCTCACCCTTGGAATACCCAGCATGATGTTGGTTTTGCAAAATAATGCTAAAAATGTTAATTTTCTATGGTAATGGCTTCATGATGAATCATGTTACTTGAAGTTTTATTTCAGTACTTAACAGATTATTTTTTAAATTGGTAAACAAAAATGTTGCAAAAACATGATAAACCTTAGTAAATTAGGATAAATTTTTAAGCATGCAATGTGTCACTCCCCACCCCCCAATTTGGGAAACTGCACTGGATAGTGTATGTGATAAAAATTAAAACCCTGAAAAATATTGAACATGTCCATTTGTCATTCGCAGGTGAAGTTTCATCTGAAGGACGAAGTGCAGAGATCCACAATTGGCACGTGTTTGAGCAGCATGGACGTGACGTAATTGCAAACGGAACAAAACATGCTTGGGAATACCAATTGAAGATCAAATTTGCAAGTGATTAATGTAAGTATAGCAATTTATTGGTTTGATTTCGTAAAAATGTTTGTAGCTATGTCTGTATCGTCGAGATTGGTTGTTATTTTTGGCTGTTTAAGTTATTTTCTACGGGTTTTGGAAGCAAATGTTCAATTGGAATCAAGCGGGAAATATCTGACGCACATAATGTAATCTTTGTGTTTAGTGATAATGATTCAAAGTGAAGCCATTGTTAGCCTCGTTGTTTGGTTCAATTAGGAAGCGTAAATAATAAGCCAGCTGCTACCTTCTACTATCCAGCGTTTTGGTTGTTTGGCAAAATCAAGAAGCGTGAATGAACTTTTTCTTCTACGCTTTCTTCATCTTCAAATTTGAAGCCTATGTTGACTGCTTTTTGAACCAAAGCAAATGTCTTCGACGATGGACTCTTTCTGTTCGTTGTCGAAAGCAACCCATGTCTGCCAATGAACCTTTTAGGAGGCAGTACTAGTGATAATCAAATACAGTAGTCTCTCTAGTCCAACACGTCTAGTATTTCGACACTGGGCAGGTGGCAGGTCGGTACATGAAACTGTCTTTAAAAGTGAAAAAAAAAAATTGACTATAATGCGATATGGAAGATCTGTGCCTAAACAGCTTCATGAAAACAAAATAATTGTCTACATGTTTTATTTTGAGGATAATTGCATTTGATAACGTAGCAGCACACGCATGGTAGTAGACGTCTATTTGGGCAGCCTGGATGAGTTTTATCTTGCCACACACAAATTCAAACAGTATCGAGGCTAAGCAAGAGAACACCCTCTTCTGTTTTCCACTACCTACCTAATGTGACGATGTACAGATTTTTGATTATTTTTATTATTTGGTCTTCTTGAATGCAACTTTTTAAATTGGGAGTATCACACTATCGATTAGTCGTCTTTGCTGATTTCTAGGATGTTTCTTTTTATTCTCTTACACGTGGTAACTGAACATTAAACTCGTGACAACTTTGCATAAGTTTGGTTTTAAAAACAACAGTAAGCATTATTTCTTTGTCCGATTTATGTTTATTTTGCGTGATACTAGATCAAAACAATTGTTGTTATACCTAATGTACAGTGCTAGTTACAATTAACCATTCAAATAATTTACTTAGGTGGTGTTTGCATAAGGCAGTGATAAATGACATAAGGCTTACGTTAGCACTGGTAATTTTATGTATGGGTGAAAAATTCCAGTTGTAAAATGTATCCTTGGAACCACCACAAACATGTAATGTAATCACTGAATAAACGAATGTTGGATGTACCATTTTATAGTGAGTGGTAACTCGGATCTCAGAGCTAACCAGTGATGGGCAGCAACTACTTTAAAAGTAATTCAACTACAAACTACTACTAAAGAAAGTAATTTTAGCTACTGGTTAACCACAATTTTGTAAAAGTAATTACAATTATTTTTCTAACTACTTTGAAGTGGTTGAGTAATTGTAACTATTTTTTCCAACTACTTCTCCACTGTGGCAAATGGCTAGTATAAAAAGTTGACATTATTTTTAATAGTTATTGACAGTTATTGACATTATGTTTTAATAGTTATTTCATTATTTGTTAAAACTGTGGTGGATTAGCTTTACATAGCATGGGGGCATGCACGCAACATAACCATCTTTTCAAACAATTTGTCTGAAGTTTTGCATCTTCTTGGTGTAAGTATTTGACTACAAAAAACACTCTACAGCGACTGCCTATTTCTGAATTATTTATTAGCATTATTGGTAGTAGTTAAACTAGGAAGTTAACTACCACGTAAAGTAATTAAACTATGTAGTTGTAATTACTTTACATGAAGTAGTTATAACTACCCAGTAGTCACTGTAAAAGTAATTTAACTAGTGCGTGAAGTACTGCCCATCACTGGAGCTAACATGTCCTTATTTCCAAGAATAATTATAACAATTTTGGTACAATATCATGAAGTTCTTGCTGAATTTTGTTAAGACTTTGTACCGTCAAAACTTGGACAAATTGTTTCTTGAAATTCAAGGGTAAGCAATTGCTGTTGTTTATTGTCAACTGTGGTGTTTGATGTCATCGGAGGTACAATTGAAATAATCACTGTTTGTTATTGTCACTAATGTTGAATGAATGGTGTTGCTCACTAACCAACCAACCAATCGATCGATCGATTTCGGAGTACATCACTGACGAAATTTGAACTTGATGAGTTATTATATTGTAACACTTGAAATCGCTGGTAAGTACTTGGTGCGGGCTTGTGGATTTCTTTCGTTGGAACAGTGTTTTACGAACACACAAACTTTTTTCTGCATTTTTCAATTCATACCATCTCAATTTTGTAGTTCTTTTCAACAATTTCAAACTTGATATTGTTTTTATTGAATATGTAATTGAACCATCCAAGCAAGGTGAAGAAGCTTATTAAGATGGTGTTGAGTATGAAGGCGACGGGAGTGAATAACAGACACAAAAAAAGCTTTTTCCAGCCATTGTGTGGATAAACGAGGTGTTGTTTTATCACGCCGAAGGCTTGACCGTACATCAAATGGAACACGTTCATAATCATCAGGGCTTGAAAGATCATGTTGAAACTTTGATTCAGCGGAATCAACTGGTTGCACACCCTGTAGTAGATGATGGTTAAGCACAAAACGGCACTGAGATTGAGCCCTAGTATGTACAGCTTTTCATAGAATGTCAGCGCCGAGGATAAGACAAGATTGACCACTCCTTGCGTCCATCGTTGACGTTGCTTGAGACAATCGGAAAATGTGAAGACGCTTTTTTCCCACATCTCCCCCTCGATAAAATTGAACTTGTACTTTCTAGCAGCTGCTTTAAGACCGAAGCAAACGTCTTCGCTGATGGATCCTTGTGGACCATGGTCGAACGAAACTGCCTTTTCCACATCGGCTCGACATACGATGTATGAGCCTTTCCAGGTCAGGTAGAGACGATTCATGATTTGCAGCTGGAACCGGATTACACTGAGATCCTCGTAGACTCGGATACTGTCGAGCGTGGTGGTGAACCAGCTGACTACGTTTTCGTTGGCGTAAATGATGAGCCCCTGACCAAGATCGTATTTGCCGCTGGTGATGAAGTTGACAATCCCATTGATGCAGTTGGGCGTTAACTGCGACTCTTCGTCAAGATGAACGATCCAGTCCTCCTCTCGAAGCTGGATTACGTTTTCTTCCAGGGCGTACTGGAGCGCACGTGCTTTGAACTTTGTATTTTTCATTGTGACGTAATTGTTGGGGACCACGGTTTGTTTGATAAACTGATCCTCCACCAGTGCTGGAATGGGAATGTCAGTGACGACTTCTACGACAAAGTGCCGAAGTCCTGCTTTGAGACAGAGATTCTTGTTGAGGATGGCGTTGTTGGTCACAACGATGGGATAAGTGCCACGCGTCACCGTCCGAAAACAAACAAAAGGAGCTGTAGTTGGAGATGCTTTGATTGAAACGTTGTCACCATCGAATGGATTGCAAAAGATAACTCCGATCATGCCCATCACGAAAAATGCAACTAGCGGGGCAATAGGTAAAAAATGCAGTAGCAAAACCAAGATGCTGCCACTGGTTCCATAGAAATCCGTCATACTCATGTCACCCACCATTTCGGTTTGGAACTGCAAATAGGTGAAGCGAAAAATCATCACCGTCCAAATGATGATGATGCTGCAGTGGATCAGATGGGCGACGAGTTTGCAGAAACAATTCATCTTTGTTGGTCGATGACAATAAACACTGAAGAAGTGAAATAAAGATGATGACGAACTTCACTGAAATATAAAGAAATGCGTTAATAAAATTGGCACTAGCGTAAACAGAACTGATACACAAAGGGAATGTTCTATTCGTTTTCAGAGTTTAAAATTTCATGGATGAACTTTATGATCGGTGGATACTTTTTCAGCCTAATAATATAAGGTGTCCTTAGGTCATTTATTATTTTGGCGAAATAAGGTGAATTGTCAATGTTTTTGAAGCATTATCATATTCACTTATGCAAAAATATAGCTACTTAACTTACATGGTGGTACAACTTGCCATAATTTATTAATAATATTTTTCAACCCTTAAAATACTTGTCAACAGTACTTTTTCTCATAGTGAAGTCAAAAAAACTTCAATTTGAGAAAATGATGATTTCACATATGTTTTGTTGCATGCTATTTCAATCACTTCATAGTGCTGTGTGACTCTAATTATATTGGACCAGCAATATAATTCCATCTAGCCTATGACTAGGTCATGACTTGGTGGCCACATTTCATGCATCAATTCAGAAACTGAAAAATAAGTCAGTTCACTGTGGTTCAACACGATCCACTTGTACTTTACATTACTTAGCCCAAGGTAGTCTTGATTATCTCGGGTGGTCGGGGGGGGGGGGGAAATGGACCTTGTTAAAAATCCACAGATAATAATTTTTATACTGTATTATGTAGTCAAATGCAAAATTGTTTAACATAAAGTATCTTTTTTACCATCTCTGTTAATTCGCATCCAGCTAATCGAGGGTCTACTTTATTAAAATTGGATTTTCAGGTTTTTGGAAGTTTCCATATTGTATCGTTTGGTTTGGTGAAATTGCGAAAATAGACAATAACTTGAGTTTACCAATATGGAGAAGACGTGTATTTTATGGCATACAAGTTTTTTTCCTCTAAAATGACAAAATCCACCTCGGCTCTTTTATGTGAAGTTGCAGCAAATCTTCCAAACTGCTTAGGTTTTCATACTGTACATTCTTGATAATCCAAGTCTGTTAAAACATGATTAATAGAATATTTTTACCTTCAAAATATAAATTATAACGGGAGATAATGATTTCCAAACATTAAATACAAAGGTTTCCCTGCTCTGATGTGAGATGTTTCATTCAATTGCAAGCACGTCATACCAGCTTATTTTCTCCTAAATATACATTTCAGTAATCACTAAATGTGAAAGACATCTGTAAGTCTTTAATTAATCCCTGATGCTATATGGATGCATCCTATACGTTGTAATTTACAATATGAGCACTTTTGACGTAGACAACATATTGATATTCATATTGACGTTCAGATTTCATCTTTAGATTCCGCTTAGGCAAAGATTGTCTCGCATTGGGATTTCCTTTGTTCGGTTATTTTGAATCGAATGATTGATTTTGTTGTTGCCCAAACAAAATACTATTTTTTGTTAAAATTTCTATCGCCAGTGTTTTTATAGAATCCTTTTAGAAAATGTCAGCCTTACCTGATGGTGAATTTCGTACGAGAATGCGAGAAACTTTGCTTCTGCTGTGACGATTCACCACGTATACATTGTCCTCTGTTTTGAGGAAACACATTTAACAGATGGAGTATTATAATGGGCTTTTCGGAATTTTATTCCATAGTGATGAAAAATAGAAATGTATGTAATTTATCTCGGCAAGAATAATTTGTTTTGAATATGCGTTTTTGCCATCATGTGTTTTCTTCCAGTTTTCGATATGCCTGCAAAATTTGTGATTTTTCTTTTACGGAATGTTGTCTTGCACAACATTTTGTCAGCGAGTAAAATTGAACGAGGAAAATTGAATAAAATCTTCGATGATGAACATGTTGAATGGCGAAATGATTTAACAGGTGGTGAAGGGCTTTTGATGATGTTTTTTTGTGTGTGAGACTTGGTATATTTTTAAAAAATAAATAAACCACTGTATGAAAGTAAGCAAATAGACATGAGCTTCATGGACGCTGGTATTAGTCAGCTATTTGGTATGGAAGAGCGAGTCTAAGGCTCCCTAGTTACAGTGGACTTCACAGATTTTTAAAAGTCTTAAGATTGTGTTTTCTTTTTGTAGGTTCAGAAAGGTAAAGATCGGTGCAGAAATCCAATTGAGATGATGATCCTTGCAACTGAAAGTAGCGCAGAGAAGTATGTGACAAACACAGTATTGAAGTAAGTTGAATTTTTGTATACATTTTCCTCTTGATGTTATTCATTTCGTACAGCAGATGTGTCTTGCAGGCTTTTAGTTTTCCCTATTTCCACAAATTTCAGTCCTATGTGAGAAGATTAGTTATTGTTCTATGTGTGGTATAGATATAAACAGGACACTCTCTATTACCTACTGCATTTTAATTCCAATGTGTAAAAAAAAAAATTCACTTATTATAAATTTAAAAACTTGAAGTCTCAAATGTGCTCATGTGGACTTATAGAGAGTTTATGAGGCCAAGATGAGTTTGACATGTCTGGTAGAGAGATATCTTATTTACAAAATTTCATATATTTACAGCATTCCATTTGGACTTGAAAATGAGTGTTGCTGTAGCGTGCAAAAATGGAAGAACTGCACAACTTGCCTCGGATGTCTATCAAGGGACCATGAAATATCAGTGCACTGATGGGTTACATAATTTCGACACGGTAAGATCACTTATTTTATTTTTTATAAGTGAAATCATTTAAAGCAATTTTCACCACATGCAGTTAGCATCACTAACTAGGAGAAATATCGACAATATGACAAAATGGCAACAATTAAAAAATTGGTGACGTCAATTTTTATACGGTTATTTATTTATTTGTTTATTTTTTATTTTATTTTATTTCAATAATTCTTCATCCCGTTGGGACAGCCAATTACAAACAAATTACTATTGTATCACAAATGAAAATATTGAACTAAACTATACATGTTTTTCATCCGGATCACAAATCGTATACATTATATGTCTAGATACATACACTACACACATCTCCAATCATATACATTCATTAATTAGAATTATTAGCAAAATTAAAACAGCTCTACAATTTGTTTTCTCTTTTTTTTTTTTTTTTTTTTTTTTTCACAGTATACAACAAATACACGATAAATTTAAAGACGAGAAAAATTGAGATTTACAAAATCTCACGTCCCAAGTATAAAGTAAAATATCTCCTCATCATGTTAATTGTTGCATAAAATTGACTGAAAGCCAAGAACTCAGTAAAAAAATACTAATACTAAAAGCTAAGTACTGGACTAGTAACTTTGTCTAGTTGTTGGTCATGGTTTGATTTGCTTATATTTTTTTTGAAAGGCCTTGTTATGTAACATTTTGATTTAGATGTTTTCTATATAATTAAAAAACAAATTCCTGTCGCAAGCGAAGGTTAAGTTAGGTTAGGTATGATAAAAAAAAGCTGGGTAAAATTATTGAAAAATTTCTTTGGCGATTTTATCGATATTTATATCGTCGATATGGACGTCGCATCAGTCACACAAGAATTTTAGTTATATAGATCTTTACTCTACAGTCTACACACAATGTATGTTAAGTAAAATGTATCATGTGTATTAACATTCATTGGTTTTTCATATAATTTTATAAAAGTGTTACCGCTAAAGCTTGAAAGCCGTTAATGTGCATACTACCTAACCTAATCTGCAGATTAACTGATAAGTTAACGTGCCCATTAACTAGTTAATCTGCACATCATCTAACCTAATGTGCAGAATAACTGATTTCTGTACTTTAGTGGTGACATAAATGCAACATCTTGTTTCAAAAGAGTGGGACTTTGTCTAGACCAAATTACAGCTATTCAAGCTGGATTCAACTGATTTCCTTATTTTTAAGCTTTTGTATTTGACTGTGTTTTCCAAGTATAATTTTTCAGAAATTTAAAATTTAAAGATTGACATATTCATATGGGGTTATATTTATTTGGAGGCAAAATCGTCATTAACATTGTTGTCGGAAATTGCCGTGTTGTGTGTGAATGATTATGTCCACACTGTTGTTCAATTTTCCACCACTGTTTTAAGTTAACACTATTTTCGAACAATGTTAAAAAGTTAATAGCGGCAGGACGCTGGCCCCAGAGTTCAAAACCCTGGCCAGGTAGGAACTGAATTTATTTCTGTAAATTGTACAAAAAGAGGCTGTGTGATGTTTCCTAGTAGGTGGATCAAAAATGCGTGATTTCATGATTTTTAGCCAGCATCGAGTGCTGCATACTAAACAGTCACTTTTCTGCAATTTTGAGTTTTTTGAAATTTCTCATGAAGATTTTGCTAATACCGACTCAAATAGGACAAACGTTTTTATCTTATTGACATTGTATATTTTTGTTTTTATAATAATGTATTATGATTTTGTTGTAATAGTAGGGAAAAATAGACCAACTACTGTATAGGTTTTTTTTTATTTTATTTTTATAAAATTTCTATACATATATTTTAAAAAAAAAAATAGTGGCAAATTTAGCTTAATCATTTTATAAATTTTAAAGTTTTATAAAATTTTCACGTTTTTATGAGTTATTTCGGTACCGTCAGAATTTGGTCATAGAAAGGATACCCAAAAAAAAAAGGTGACTTCAAAAAGGTGAGACTGCTAATCACAGGTGATCATCCTGTTGTATAAATTACATCAAGGTTCTTACTCGCAGTAAATGTACTGTAAGACTTCTCGGCTGCTTATTATGTTCACTTTTTTTTTAACCGAATGGAAATGTTAATTGGTCCATTTCGTGCTAGAATAATTTGCGAGACTTATATTTCATTATTTTATTTTTTTTACATACCAGAGATTCTAATGTTGCTACATCAAATAACATTTTATATATAATTTTTTTTTGCTTAATCCCTGATGCAAAAGTGTCAATATTGACACGAGAGCGTAAATTGACGCTAACAAGTTCTCTGAGAAGTTAATACAGTAAAAAAATGACTGACATGTTCCCCGTTTTTTTTTTTATTAATAAATTTAATCAAAAGAAAGTTTGCTAATTTTTGTTTTTATAAAAAAAAAAAAGTGATTTTGTTCGATTTTGCAAATGTACAGGTTGATAACGAAAACAACATTTATGCGGTACATAGCAGCCATTTGGAACGTGTTGTATTTAAAATGTCAAGTTAGCATTGTAGTTTTTATTGATGTTAATGTATTGCGTTTTTGACATTTTATGACATTTTCTTCCTGGATTTTGACTTTTTTTCTCAAAATTGACATAGTTGTGTCATTCTTGGAATAAAATGTGATGGATGTCTGATTTTTAAAATAGAATCGTGTAGTTGTTTCCAAATGTACAGAGTGATACAAAAGTTAGTCCTATCCATACACCACACCAGTGGTCTCCAAAGTGGGGTGCACGAAGCTATCCGTGGTGGTGCGCAAGCAATAGGAGATTCTTATAGTGTCTTCGTTTACAAAGAATTTGTTATAAACTCTTGTTATGAAGAAGAGTTGTTATAAACTCTAATCATCACTTATAAACTCTTGTTACCCTTATCAGGGGGTGCGTGGCTTTTGGTCCTACTCACTTAGGGGTGCGCGTTCAAAAACGTTTGGAGACCACTGCCATACACAATACAATGGTCATTTCGAATATCTTGAGTGTTCATAGTCGCATTTAGTCAATTTCTTGTTGTGGTTTTTCATTGCTATGTTGACAATTGTTTTCTGGATGTTGACTGAAAAATTGAAATAGAGGGGGGTAATTCTAGCAATAAAATGTGACCATAGGTAATGCACAGCAGGCAATTAAGGAGGCGCTTTTGCAGGATTGTAGACCACTAAAAAGTGTCACAGGGGATTGTCTTTTCCCATCTTTGGCATTCGGTGTGGAACGAATGGCAAAAGAGGGTGGACAAAAATCCAATGAATACTAACTACTATTGTTTTCAGTTCATGTTGCGACCTATTCTTCCGATCTTTTGTGATTAATGGAGTTAGATGAATGGAGTTAGATCATCGTCTCTTAAGTCATAAGAAGAAAATTCGTTATGCGAATTAACATGGGTTGTAGTTTCAATTTTATTTGTGTAATTGTTTCATTGAAATTTGGAAGTGGCCAACCAGTGGTAATTTATTCCATTCTCTTTTACGACTCTCGGAGGGCTACTTAAAGGCCAAAATGGTTCTAATGGAATGTCCTTCCTTCCCAGTGAGGGATTGTGATTATTTCTCAGTAGGAATATTTATTGTGGTCATTTTTCATTTTCTGAAGAAGGAAAAAAAGGCCTAATTTTTTTAGAAACAGTTGAATCAGCATTTTGATGAACCATTGTGAAGTGAAGAATTTTGTATTGAAAGTCTACTTTTACGGAACGTGTATTTTATAAAGCGCAAATCATTAACTTTTGTGTTAAAAGGTTGACAATTTTGTTTCTTTGTCTTTGATCGATTTTGTTCCAAATCCTCGACAAATCAGTATTAAGACGTTGCTGTCGAGACCTGTCTTCTGGGTCAAGAAACATTGTCATTGGCTAGCCGTCTTTGAGAAGGAAATTGGTCACACGATCATTGTATCGATTTACGTTATTAATATGGTAGTGTATGTATTAATTAACTTTGGTCATTCGTGTTTTTTGTTGTTTTTTTTTAAAATTTTTGTCGTCCAAGTTGAAATTCAGAAACCGCATCAACTGTGTGTGTTCACTTACAAAGCTTGGCAAAATGTAATAAGGATTGAACATTGTTCACTGTCTTGGAATTAATTCGTGGTCAGTTCACGTGACCCGGTGTTCACGTCCAGTGTAGGGGTCTAGAAGGGTTTCCGAATTATCCTCGGTCCGATTGGCCGAGAAGAAATTGAAATCTAGTTGATGTTTTGTGTTTTTGTGTCTGTGTTCTTGGTATGGACTTTTGTAATAAGCAATTGTGTTGTTTTTTTTGTTTTAAACTTTCTTAAGACTACATGTAGAAAGAAGGGTGTGTATGTACAATGGAAGTGGGAAAACGGAAGTGGACATTTCCTGTCCATCATAGGAAAGGGATATGATCTTCCATTTCAGCGATAATCTATGACCCCAGGAGTCATTTTTTTAAGCATTAAAGTAGTCGACTTTGATTTGAAAGTCCAAATGTTTAAAAAAAAATAATAATCGGCAGAATTA
Source organism: Cryptops parisi (assembly GCA_034695005.1). Taxonomy (NCBI): domain Eukaryota; kingdom Metazoa; phylum Arthropoda; class Chilopoda; order Scolopendromorpha; family Cryptopidae; genus Cryptops; species Cryptops parisi. The sequence goes on from JAQIWH010000122.1 coordinate 28,352, forward strand.
AATTATAAGCTACAAAGTTTCCAGTAGTAAGTCGTATTGGACACATTTTATGGATACGAGTCGTTAAGTGTTTACATTTTAGTATACTACACCAATAAATAAAGAAATGTGTCGTTGTTTTGAAAGATGGGACTCGCGACAAGCTGTCACGTTGTCTAGGCTTTTTTTTTACTTAAATGTCAAATAAAATCAGCGTTGCCCATTAGTCGCATTGAAGGTTGTTTTTTTAATTTTCATTTTGACTACGACCTTTGCCTATATGGAGAAACATGCAACGTCTTAAAAAAATGTGTTTTCTTACAGCCAAGAGTGAAATTTCTTTTCCAAAGTCTGTTTGTGATGGAAATGTCTCGAAAGATAAATGGAAAAGTTGAATGAATTATGAAGAGAAAAAGAAATCGCGTTGCGTTAATCGATGAAGTTAAAGCAGGCGACATCTTAGCCATGTTATACACGGTGCCATGTTTAGATACTGTATGTATAAAAAAATAAAATGTGTTTTGACATGTTCTCAAGTAATGTAATTCACGATGATGCGACATGTTTAAGAAATAAAAATTGGTCCATTCTAAACACGGTTTTAAATTGACTAGCGAATTAAGAATGTCAATTTTGACAATAGTTTAAATTTACTAGGTTTATAGGTGTTATTAGGCGCCATCAATAAATGAGTAAAGTCCGATATACATAGCAGTCATCTCCATAATGTAATTGACCATTCTAATGGAGGATTTTTCATTATTTTTTTTTTGGTTAGTGTACTATAATTGTACCGTGATTAGACTGTCAGCGTCGATGATGAAAACAGGATTCTCAACTTGGGTTTTTTTTTGGGTGTCTTGAGCAAAATGATTAGAGCTTAAAAACCTTGATGAGATGATGCAACACTTGGCGAGTGATTGGCAAAATTGGGTATTAGGGATATTGGTTTCTAATTGCTTTGATTTCGTCTCTCAGAACTTGTTTTTAATACATGTGTGACATTTCTGTTTTTTGAAAACATTTATCGATAGAAAAATCAAAAACAAGAAGCGTTTCATTACAAAAAAAACAACTTGTTAGCGATGAAACATAATTAAACTATTTTAATTTTAATTTGTTTTGACATCATTTTTATTTAATTCTATTGCAGAGAAATGTAGCTGTAGGGTACTGAAGCGGCATAATCGACAAATGACAATGTGCAGTGACGTTATTTGCCAACGGTCTCTTATTTTGGTCCTGGTGCCCTGGCAGTGGCAGGCGTACTCCTATCGTATCGTCTGCATTTGGATTGCTGGAAGCACGTGTGCGTGGGGCACTCCTCATCCTCGCAGAAGAGGAGAAGTAGTGAAAGAAAAAGAAGCGGAGGAGAGCCAAGAGGCAAATCGAGGAGGAGAAAAATGCGCTGGTGCTAGGTCCTGTTGTACTTCTTGTGCTGAACTCTTTGAAGTCGATGACGTGTTAGAATCATTAAGAAGACCATCTTGCGCTGTTGATAGAAAGAACAAGTTAAGATCGAGTGTTGGTGTCTATGCTCCACTGATGCGCTCCATCTCCGTGGGTTCCCATTCGAGGTGAGAGATTGATTTGATTCCTAATGTTGTTGGAATGCTCCAAGTTCAAAACAAACCTTCTCTACAGATGCAATTTTCTTAATCACTTATTTCAAAGTTAGTTCTTTAAAAAACATAGTTTCACTTTTCTTATCTTTTTTTTTTTTGGTGCATGAGAGAGAATTTGTTTATCAAGTTCAATTTCGTTTACTATTTAAATACGTTATGTTGGAAAACTCCGTTTCTTTGTTTATAATTCTTGCAATATGCATACATTGATAGGCTTTGCGATTTAGAATGAAGTTGAATGTCTGTTGATGACATTTTAGTATTTTTATTGGTGTTTTTGTCAAAGGTGCCTAAACCATTGGTAAGAGTGATCCCAGTCTATTTAATTGGAGTCAGGTACAATGTTTGTTTACATACAACTTGTATGCTTTTCTTATCAAAAATGTGGAATACATAATAGGGTGGTTCATTACAATAGAGTACCTACTACTACTACCATACACTAAAGAGATACATCTTTTTAGTTTATGCTACTAGATTTTACATTTGTTCTGATCTGGTATTTTGTGATCTTGCATAAATTATTGAAATTTCATTGGCTGTTAAGTTTGAATATTGGTCATTTATTGGAAGTGTTTAAGTTAACCGGATAATTAAGAAATACTTAAGAAATACACTTGAATATTTCGTAACGTGGAATGTTTTCCAATAGGGGTTGCAACGTTTTCTAATGATGACAATGGTTCTTTCATCCAAGTTATTAATAAAACGGTTGACGTAATCAACATAAATGAACACATGTATAAGAATAAGTAAGCATTTTTTTTTCTATATTATCTAAGCTAAGGTTTCACTTTTTGAGGAGCTACAAAAGTAGACACAAAAAGGGTACCTACCCTGATGTGTATGTGAAAGAAAAAAAAGAGTGGGAACCGTCAAGTTTCTTTTGTTGTTTAGGTTTCTAATTTAGTTGTATAGCTTCATCTCCTCATTGATACAAAGAATATTAAAACAACATACAGTGTGCTCGAAAATTATCTTTACAACGTTCATCCATTTAGTATTGAAGTTGTAAAGATAAAATTTAAAACATTGTGTGTTTATGTTTAATAGTTTTTATATATGAAAACGCGGACCATCAAAGGAAAGGGGAACATTCTCCACCCTGCTAAGATTTATTTATTTATTTATTTTCTCATGAGATCATTTTTTTTATCTATTTATCAAAATACCAAATGTTCTAGGGTTGTTGTACCATTTTTTTTATATTATTTGACCTTTAATTCAATGAACCAGCTTTTCGGTTAAAATGCGCAGATTTAAAGAAAAATGAAATATAAAAGTAGGCCTATTTTTTTTATCTAAATTTCTTGTCTGTTGGTTTAATGTTATTATACCCAGAGGATGGAAGCAAAAATTATTATTATTAGAAGGCAGTTGTTACGTAATTATCGTGTTGAGATTCCACTGGAGCATTTTTGTACTACCTCCACGCTCAATTTAACTTCTTTTGTGGGGGAACGCAATTGGGAGTCATTAATGACATCACTAATTAATTGCCAGCAGCCTTTAATCCGATTGCATTAATGAGTGACCCTATTTTCTGAAAAGGAAAACAAAACTTGCAAGTTTTTAAATTCTCTTCCCAAATCCGTTATAGTAGAAGCGGTTTTTGCACCAAGGGTCCATTGTGAAAGACCAATAGCAAAAGGTGTCGAAATGTCCGCCCACGAGGTATTGTACATTGAAAAGGAGTAGGTGGAATCCAAATGGAAGGGCTATTATATAAAGTAGTAGATGCTTCTAGTCTTTGTAGGCCTTCTTTTCTTGGTGGAACTTTGCAGAGGGTGTTTTTTTTTCCCTTTTTCATTCTTGTTGCTTTTGATGATGTTGGCTTGGCTCCCCGCAGGCCAAAGTCTTGCAGAAGCAGCAGATGAAAGCAAGTTGGATAAAGAAGAAGAAGAAGAAACAGCAGCTTTAGAAATTTAGCGTCATGAACTAACGAGGGGTCATTCCAGCTAAGGAATAGAATGTACTACAATATACTTGATTATTGAATGGTTCAAATTTTAAGCTTTTGTGTTGTTGGCTGTATTTTTGTTGTGTATTCCTGGCATTAGAGTCTGAATTTTTAGGTAGGGTTACTTATGGGGTCCTTAGAATTAGGTTTTATTTTTTTTTATGGTGTTAAAAAGAAAATAAGGAAGATAGAGAATAATAATTTTATAATATGGTCGTATGTTTTTTATAATATCAGTTTTTAACATTTTTTTTATAGAAAATAACAAAACTGAAGTTCTATCGCTTTTTGTTTTAAAATGACATGAAGCATAAAATAAAGCTTTTTGCTTCAAATGGCACAAGATCGTTGATTGACAAACGTTTATTGTTTGATTTTTGCTACAACTTTGTGAACATGTTTCAAAGTTCTTCAGTCTCCTTTGTAAGCATGTAGTGAAATGTGTATAGCCAAAAAAAAAATATCAACGTTGTCAAAAAGTAATTACAGTATTAGTTAGTTTTACTGAAATACATAATTCGGTTTTCGAAGTTTTTTGCCATTTTTATTTATTTCACTGATAAAAATGGCAAAAAACTTGCATTATAAAACTTTTGTCAACATTTTAATGCTTTCGGAAACGATAACGTATGTGCACGTTTATCTATTATACTAAAACCCTTGTACTCATTAACAAAGTCAGTATCGTGTCAGTTTTGTTTCAACCCTCTCAACAACTTGGTTGACAGTTGTAATTTGTTTCCCATCTGTTGGAAAGTGACAGAAACTGTTGGACATCGTGTCAACAAATACAGGGGTTGTACAACATGATGGAAACACCATGGTTGTTATCACTTGTTATTTTTAATAATATGGAGTTGGTCTTTCTTTAACATTAATAATGGTTTGAATACATTGAAGAATTGATTTATACAGCTTTTAGAAGAATTAGGATCCATTTCTCGCTGTGGTCTCACGCTTTTTAGACACTGACTATGCACTCTATCACCGAACTTCTTTTGCATCCGCTATTACTACTTATGTCGAAACTTGTCTTTCCGCGATTTTCGTATGCAGTAATGAGCTAGCTAGGAGACAGTTACAGTTCCTCTGAAAACATTGAACATTTGAGCGGTTTTCGTTTCTGATGAACCAACCATTCGAGCTCGGTCAATCTGCCCACTTTGAGAGTTTGAATGGTCGTTCATATTATTATTATTATTGTTATTATTTTGCTTCAATTCTGACAAAAACAACATGAAGGCTGTTGGAAAAACGATTTACTACTCTAGTCTGTAACATATTCAAAGAGGTTTTTCAGTAATTCGAGGTTTTGTGTAGTTTTGAAACAGTCGAAGCTGCTTAACACGTGAAATCAGCCTGGTGTTTCCATTATTTTGTCCAACCCCAGTATGTTGCTTGGTCAGGTGTAGGCTCCAATTTTTGGGTTAAATTGAAGCACAAGTTGCGTTTTTGCTGTCAATCGATAGGGATTTTAGATCATGAAATTTGTAATTTTTATTTTTAATATTGAAATAGAATGCTTTATAAACGCCAGTGGAACAGTACAGTACCGCTGATTAAACTCGACAAAAAAAAAGTTAGTCTCAGCAGTTACCAAATGGGGATAAATGGGAGAATTCGGATAAGTGAGTGTTAAATAACAGCTTTTACGTTTTCCTGTCAACTTTTGAAATGTCCTTGTAGAGCAATTCGTAGAAGGCAGTAGTAGCGTGTGGTGGGCACTTCCGTTAGAAAGAGATTTTTCATTCATGTCGCCGAAATGGATGCATCTGGAAACGATTTCACCCTCATTCGACTCTTCTTCCCATTTTCACTGGGGGTTGCTCGAGATGGCTTTTAATGGACCCCAAATTCAATTTGTCGCATGTGACCCTGTAACCCCACCCTCACTCTATCATGGGTCGTTAGTAACTCAACTCGGCCTCTATTATTGCCCGCGTTAAGATGAGAAATCAACCATGTGACAAATAAGGATGACAAGTTCCTTATATCTACCACTTTATATTCTAGTTCGTCTTGGAGCGGAATTAATAATCTCTCCCAAGTGGAACAATAATAATATTAATACAAAGTTGGTTCCATTTTTTTAATTGTCATTACGTTGGATAAAATCTTTTTGAAACCAAGTTTAATTGGACAAACTGCATAAAAGTTTTGGTTCCACTTTATTTTAGTGTCGATTAAATTTTTTTGAATTTCTCGCTGGGCGATGAAAAATTAAAAAAACAAAAACATCACAGATCTGTACATTTAAACAAAAATTAGAATTCAAATTAATTCATTATGATATGGTGCGAAAAAAGCTTGTTCATTTTGATCGAATTTCATTTAAACAGGATATTTAATCTGAAATCGTTATGTATTGCCCAGAACTTCTCATTGGTGACAAACTTCGATGAAGAAATAACGGTAACTTTGGTAAAAGACAGTAAGTTGCCATCTTACTGCAGTACTGTATTGGCATTTCCAAGTTTGTTGGGTACTCACATTGACTAAACCTCATTGGGTTTTAGTGCTGCGTGGCAATTCTAAGGTTAGATTGAGACAAAGCACTTGATGTCTTGTTTTTGTCAGGGTTCGCTTGCCTCTCCTCTCCTCTCGTAGTTGTTGCCAACCAAAGAAACGGTTCTTTTCCAATTTCTTCTTCTTCTTCTTTTGTCTCTTTTTCTCTAATTTTTCTTTACCACCCCTCGGTTCGAAAACTGTTTTTTGTGTGTACAGTACTTTTAATTTTTTAGTCTTGTACATTCTTTTCTATTGTTAGCGAGGTAATTGGTAATGAATCAATTTCACGACCCAGGAAGAAATCTCGCACTCGTATCAGGATGTTCTTGTTGTTTAGTGTAGGTGCCTCTTTGTTTTTGTTTAGGGATTTCATTACCGAATTTTTCAAATTTTTTCCTAAAAAAAAAATTATAATATAAAGATTTATCATTTTATACCGTTAACTTTGTTACTACCCTATAACGGTTTTCGATACGTATTTTTTATTTATGAAATTCCAGTGCTGATAGTAATACGCACACCATGGGTGGGTTCATCTCGTTCAAAGAATTTTATTGGGCATGCCTTGAATTTTGATAGAGTGGTTGATCCACCTCGTGCGTTTTGTGTTGTTATGTTCAACAGCTTTGAATGGCCCGATTGGCCAGGAATACTAATGTTGTTACCAGGTAGTATTATTGATGAAAACATTGTAGCTTAACACTTGCTATCAAGCGTTTTATCTTATTTTATTATCGTGTTGCTCAAGAGACATCGTTGGTATTGATTTTTGATTTTTTGTCGTTTCTTGTTCAGTTGTTGTTGTTGTTGGTGCACATTAGCGCATAGGTAATCAGAAAAAAAAATTGATACTATAAATAACTGTGCAGTGATATCAACGTGGCCTTGTGTTTCGTACTTACAATAGTTTTAAGTTGTCTTAGTTGAATTGTGGTCGGTGAGATAAAAAAAAATACAAAACGCTTTGTTTTGTGGCATGGTGATTTAACTCTGAATGTTAAAATGGGAATTGATCGTATCGCGTTGTCAACATTTGTCACTGTTCGCATAGGTCAGTTTTTTGTTGGGTTTTTTTTTTTTTTTTGGAGAAAAAAATGTTCTTCTATGTTGGAATGTTCTGCGTTTCTGTTGGATGGTTAAATCTTTTTTTAGGTACGATATTCTAGCATGTAAATCGGGGTTATAAGGTTAGTTGGTTTTCAGAGCTGATTGAATGTCATTTTCTGACTTGCAAGATTCCAGATTTGACAGTTTTGCGAATTTCAATACAGAGTACAGTACATACAAATTGACAGTTTTGCATGTTTATCATTGTAGAGAGTGCAACTGATCGATTGAAACGCAATTCCAATAGATGGGAAACCTAGTTTAACTCACGAGTATCGTGTGACAGGAATACTGCAGATTGACTGACAACCTCAAATTCAAAACAATCATTATTTCGAATTATAAACAGCTGCTTCACTTGCTTAGACAATAATTTTTAATTCATTTAGCAGGTAATTCGCCTAACTTGTAACAATGACAGTACTTAAAACCAATATTCCTTAAAATCGACTTGTCCAAAATGGCTCAATTACCTTTTTAAATTAAATTTGAAATTTACTTGACAGGTAATTTACTTATGTAAACGACTCAACAGGTACTTAAAGACCAAACCGTTAGTAAACCCCACTTATACAAAATGGCTCGACCATTTCGATTTCGAGGTGGTCGATATGTAGTAGGTCTAGTATAGTATAGTAGGTAACAAGTTATGGCCTGTGATAATGGAGATAGCGTTTTCAAGTTCACGATTCTTAATGGTAGATTAGTTTAGAATGGGGTTGTCTTTTTATTACCATATACACCGTAGCTAGAAGTTGATTGTTTTCAGATATCCATTTTTGTCTTTGATATTCGTACTGCAGCTAAGGTTTACGACCATCTGGCGTTAAGAAATAGGTTTGGATTTGGTCGTTGGCAGCATCTGGGTTTATCAATTTGCATTGAAGATGCTTCATTAGATGAAATGGAAAGCCATCTGCTGGAGGCACTTCTTGCCAAAAAACTGCTTCTCCAACGATGTCTATGAAAGTCAAACATTTCAAATCAATTTTCCTTAGGGGTATAAAAGCAACATGGTTGTGCTTATACAGAAATTGGGATTTGCTTCTTAGAATGATGTTTTGTTTCGGACTGTTTGCATTTTGATTCCACGGTGAAACCGAAGGGAAAGTCCAGTATTGTCGGTACAGTACTACATACAAGGTTGATTCAATTTCCTCAGTGGGGTTGTGTAACGGTTGGGAGACAATCTTGTTCATTTCCTCTTGGAGAGAAACCGGAAAAGACTGTTCCTTGTCACAAAGCAGTCTGGATATCTCTCTTTAGAGCGATTTGGTGAGATTGAATCCTGGTCACCAAAGGGGACTGAATAATGGCTCTTTAGTTCCAAGCTCCAAACACTTTGGTGGTGGAATCCACAACGAACATGAGATTTCTCTATTACTTTTTTTATTATTAGTAGGGTAGACATTTTTTTTTACAGATTTTTTGCTGTTTTTGCTAAGATGGATTAACGGATTACGATTTCAGAATGATGTGGATTTTGAGCGGTAATTGGGCAAAATGACGCGTTTTATAGGAGGTTGATGTGCCAGTAAAGTAGTGCTGCTAGCTTATTGGTGTTGCTTAGTTTTTATTATTATATTTTTTCTCGTTGAAATTGGCGAATTTTCATTTTTATTTGGGTTCCGTAATGAAATTAGTCAGGTGGCGCACTACGATTTTTAAAGCGGTGAACCTCAGTTTAACCTCATTTCATTTCGCTTCGCAAATTTTTATGACGTATTACTCTGCTGTAATATCGGTGTTCCAATTTTTTTGGTGTGTGTTTCATATTCAAAATTGGATTTACACTGTGTGTGCAGCCAACTGTTTAGCAATTTTAAAACCTCCGTTTTCATTATTTATTTTTTTTAAATCTGTTGATCCAATTTTATTTTGAAGTAAGAAAAAACGTATTGGTATTATTATTATTGTTGTTATTATTATTATAATGTCATGCGATAAAAAAAATGCATCCACATAATTGAAGTTGCATTTGCTTCAATAGAGAAATTTGTTGATGGAGATGAAAAAATAGAGCATTCCGAGGTCGACCCTGGGAATGTGTGGAATTGCTCCGAAAATCGATACATTATCAGCTGGCAGTAGTCTAGTTGTAGTAGTAAGTTGGAAAAAGAAGAAGTGAAAGAAAGAGAAGTAACCAGCAGCAGTCGGTCGGTACTCCTCCTCCTCCTCCTCGTCTTGTATGTAGCCAACGAAAGAAGAAGACACGCTCGCTTTCTAAACGAAGTTAGTAAGAAAGTGCACTGTAGCAGTTGGGATGAAATTGGTGGCGCCTTTGCATGGCGCCAAGTTGGCGCCAGCGTGGCTTGTGTTTCCATGGTAACCTCCTCCTCGGAGACAGGATGCTGATCACACCGCTGATGCTTCAATTCCGGAAGCTGAACGTGCTTCTTCTGGGTCCGCGCAAGCAGATGGGTAGGTCTCGGTGATGTTTCACTGTTTCGTTTTGCTGTCGTCTGCGTTGTTTTTTTTTTGTCTTCTTTACTTCTTTCGGCTGTTAACTAACGAACGGAAATAGTGGTTTAAACAGTTAATGCATAGTTACAGGTTAATGTGATACGAGTTGTTGAGTTGAAGTGGTTTTATGGGTTTGTTCAAGTTGTTGGAAAAGTTGTTTGGGTAATTTCTGGTTCGCGTCGCGGATTTTGTTGTTTTCATTATTAATGATGGAATGTCTTAGTGGTTCGACTGAGTTGGACCATTTTATCGATTCAGCTTTAGTTTTTCAAAGAACGGGACAAATGGAAAGATGGAAGAGCATAAAAATTAATGAAATGTTTTTACCCCCTTCTGAGCATTACCAAAGTGTGAGCTGTGGTCTTGTGGTGTTTCATGGGTTCGTTGTCGGCTGCTTTTCTGTACAGGCTTTAAAACTCACGTTACTTTATCAGAAATGGTGGTTCATGTGTAATTTGTGTTAGAATCAAATATCATTTAGTTAGATTGGTTTAGGGTAGTGTTAGTAGTTGCTAGAAAAGTTGTTGGTTGGTAGGCGAGTTCGGATTTCTTGCAAATTTGTTGTTTTCATTAAATAATGAGTGGTTGTGTTGTTGAGTTGGACGTTTATCGATTTTACTTTAGTTTTGCAAGGAACGGAAGTGAAAAGGTGCAAAGGCATAAACATTAATGAAATGTTGCCATACATTAGTAGAGCGGTTTTTCCAAGTGCGCTGCACTGACTAGGTGTTTACTTGTTGTATTAGAAGAGCAAAAAATCTATGCTGAAAAATATTTTCTCCGTGATTTTTTGGTTTACTTTATTCGCCTAAAGTTTTTTAATGTTCCAACTTTAAATTTTGCCAGAACAATTTTTGGATTTTTCGTTTTTTCAATATTGACAGGAATTTAGTGCTATCGTTGATATGTTTGCATTCTAATTGTAATGTGGCATTACATTTTCTACCACTTGGATAGTTGGCATAAAATGTTTCGACTGCAGTCACCAGTGTTTATTAGTTTTTATCATCCAGTTCATTGTGTGTTTTTGGAATAGCCTAAATCTAACCAATGATTAAAACGCTGAATTGAAGATGGTTAAAGTGAAAAGTGCAAGTGTAGGGGAATGAGCTGTGAAAAATTGATTTCGTCGTAAAATATACAGTAGTAATAATTGCATAAAGAACTTGTGAGGATGGTTCATCATTTTGTTGGTTTTATCATTTAGCTAATTTCTTTACTGGTATAGCGTATGTTACCGTCGTTAGAAAAAACGTTGCAGAGTGTGAATTTTAGTTATAAAAAGCTATTGTAAAATCGATCCCAATTGGGCCTTCCTTCGGTCAAACTTGAAACCATTGCAAGTTTTTGGCTAACATTAAAACTCTAAATGGCCATTGTAATTTTGAGACAATTTAATTTGTTGAGCTGGTTGAAATGAAATAAGGGTCTTCTATCCCCGATGCTGTGAATGGCAAATTGTGAAGTGGTGTTTTGCGTTGAAGAGGTAGCTTCAAATTCACTGCAGGCTTGTTTGATTTCTCCACAATCCATCAAGCTGAAACGCGAGTGGCTTCAGAACTGGAGATTATCGGTGCGGAATGAAAACCAAAGATGAAGCGCGAGTAGTGGTGTGCGTCTGTTGACAGATCCATTTAAGCGCACTAATTGACGAAATGCATCATGTGCTTTAATCGAGAGCCAGCCTCATCACCTTGATGAAGAACTGAAATCCTTTCTATTCCAATAGCTGGTGGCGGATGGATCGTGCAAATTGCCACTTTCTCTGTCAGCGAGAGACTTTTGGGTTTGTTTGTCGCAACACAACAGCGAGCGAAAGTAGCGTAACTTCAATCTGTACCGAACATTTCGATCAACTTCTTTGATTAACTTTTCATCCAAATGTGGGCTAAAAGAAAAAATGACACAAAGGATAAAGAAGAAGAAGAAAAAGAAAAAAAAAACATGTCAAGAAACCAAAGATTGCTTCTTCTTTTTTTCTTCTTTTCATCATCATCATCATCCCTTTTCCCCATCTTTTCTTTTGAAGGAACAAGAAATGTCATTTCCTTTCCTATTTGGTAGAAAATTCTTGAGGTTCATCAAGAGGCTTTTTATTTCTGCTTGGCTGATCAATGTAAGGAATGGTTCACTTGGTACAAGAAGTGGTCCTGGCAGTCAAACGTGACTTTGAGTTATTGGAAACATCATGTTCAGCGTTTTTCTAGATGTACATTCTAGATTACACTGACTTCTTGTGACTGCACCTTTATTAGCACCCAAGATTGTTTCGTCAAAAACAAATAACAGTACCAGTACCTTCCTACTCAAAAACTCAAACCGAGACGGTTCTAGAGTAACCTGCATTAAAATAAGTTTTCATTTAGGAACTCTATCAAATGCAATATAAACTCTAATAATTCTTAGGCAACCAACCGTTAACTATGATGTAAAGAAAAGCATAGTGCACAGCAATTGGATTGTGTTAAACCATAGTGAACTAACTCACTTTTTACAGTTTTGCATGAAATGAGGCTATTAAGTCATGATCTAATCTAAAAGGCATAGATTGAGAATTATATTGCTGGACCAATTGAAAGATCATGCAAGTCTATGGACAAACCATACGTGAAATCATCATTTTCTCAAATTGGAGTTGTTTGACTTAGTTCGGTATGATTTAAGACTATCTAATTGTAGACTTCACTTCTTGGAAGTTGAATGGTGTTACTACAAGTAGACCTGTTTGGTCTTTGCACACAGTATTGCTTTTCGCAACAAGAAAGTTTAAAGAATCAGATAAAAAATAAAACTACAGTAAAAAAAGACGAAAAAGGCTTAATTAAGTAGCATTAGCATTCTAACACTTTGTATTTTACTTGTATTTTTAGTTTTAGATAAGATTAACATCCAATTTTCAGATAGATGATCGCTGAACGTAAATTTTTCTGTTCATTTATTTAAAAATCAAACCATCACGAATCCGTAAATTGTACATCATGTCAACTGGCTCAGGTCCGAACCCTATTTGAAATTGCCGACTTGTGGTTGATTCAAAGCGAATGAGATATTTTATTTTATTTTTTTTGGTTGTTAAATTTTATTCGCCAACATGATACTCGACCGTTAGAAAAATATAAAATCTCTTTGCCACGCTGATGTGAGTCTCAGTTGTTTATATTGCGAATTGCAGACTTGCCTTTTCTATTTCCAGTCAGTAATGTTTGTTTTTACTAGCAAGGGCTCATTCTTAAAGACAGCTTTACACTTGCCATCAACTTCATAATTCTTTCCAAACTTGGGACACAAAATAAACACGAGCTAAACACTTCCAAGGTGCAATCGGATGACATTATCGTTAACATTCAACTTTGGTGGTCGTAACTTTTGTCCTGTTGTGTTTTTTCTTCCTGAAAGCAACAAAAAATGCAATGTAATCAATCATATATTTCGTGATTTCCGTTTTCTAGTCGGGCCCGCTGTAGTATAAGATGATGGGCCTGCGGTGGCTGGTTTATTAACCCGAAACATCATGGCAACATATGGAGGAGACGGAACAGTGCATCACCATCACCATCATCATCGCCATTCGCAGTCTCAGTCCGATGACGATAGTGGATGTGCATTAGAAGAATACACCTGGGTCCCACCTGGGTTGAAACCTGATCAGGTTAGAATTAATTGTTTTTATATCTGGTAGTAGTATTGTCATTTTAGACAATTCATTGGCACTTTTTTGTTGTAATCACCAGACATCAGCATTACCAGGAAAACATGCCTAGTATGGTCACATAGGCATTGTCAATTGTTAATTACATATTGCCAACAGTTTTATCATAGCAAGTGACACACTTGCATAGTGTAATTCATTGTTATATATACATTAGGATGTGTGTTTAGTGTTATGCACAACTTCCTCGAACTCATCTCGAGCTTTACACTAGGTATTTGTACATGCATCCCAAATTAGAGATTTAATATCTTGTCATGCAAGATGGTATATATTTTTAGTTGTGAAAAAATTCTTGTATTCGCTAAGTTTGTAATGCATGCTAATTCTGATCTCTGGTGAAAATTCTGCGAAAACTCTTTTAAGTTTCCTCTTCTTTTTAAGAATAATGAACGTGACTTTTTTTCTGGCATTTGAAATTGATGACTATTTTTATGAAGCGTGCTTTGTTTGGCTCGTTGATGGATGCAGTACCCTCCACAATATGATGTTGGATGAAAAAAATTCAAATTCACGTCATAAATAACGAGCCAAAGCGAGCTGCTAAATGTCACTGGTCAATGATGCGTTTCTGAAACGTTGGTGTTGATTTATTGTCCCATACTCTCGAATAAGCCGATTGAAAGATTAAAAGTTGTTGATTGGGACACGTCGAAATTATTTATTGCCATTTTTCAAAAGTCTATCCAAGGATGTCATGATCCAAGGTATTAAAAATATTTTGGGACCAATGGTGCATTATTTGGGCAGACACTGTTGATTGAATTTTAACTCTTTTTGTGGCACAGTTTATAGTTGCGCCATAAACTCGTCTGTATAAATCTCGTGCTAATGCTGCTCTCGTCAGACATAAGATAAATAATTATAATGTTTATCATTAATTCCCCCGCTGTTTCCGCGCATAATCTTAATGAATTTAATGTAGCGAATGCCAAACTCGAGAACATCCTCAAGTTATTAAGCGGTGTGTGTGATTAGCATAATGGTTTTCTCAATTTGTACCTTTTTTTAATGGCCTTGGTTTAATTCGGATTAAGCTTAAAGTTTATTAAGGGAAAAAAAACTTCCACAAAGTAAACAACCATGAGTTTAATGTGTTTTGCACGCGAGTGGCTCAAGTAGTTGAATTATGACATTTTTTTGGTGGGTGCCAATGTGTTGCCAAAAAAACATTGTGTGTGTGTGTACAGTTTTGTCGTCTGCTAAAGCATCTGCTTTTAATCAAAGTGAGTGGGTGCTCAAAATCTCTAGGAATTTTTTTTTTTAGTGGAATCTAAATTGGAAATTAGTTGTGAAAGGGCTCAATTCCATTGAATGTGCCAAATCCTAATTTTCTTTAAGAGGTTCTTCCCCTGTAAAATCTATTTATGTTGATCTTACCTTAGACCTGGGGTCTGTGGGACACTTATTATGCGGAATCTGTTCATGAGGCTAGGCATTAACATGGCTGCTTCTCCCCCTTTTTCTGACAAACCATCAGGGATTTTTTCCTTATCATAAGGTTGTCATCAAATACTTACCATTTTTGTGGTATTAACTATGATCTTACCATTTAGTCTTGGACTTATGAAATATAGGGTTCACAAAATTAACAGTAAATCAATAAGCAGTCTACATGTCATCTCTGAAGTTTGGGGTCCATATAGAATTCATCAACGGCACCCTGCAAAAGAACAAGCTATAAAAATCTAGGGTTATTATATTAAGTTTATAAATAAATTTTGTGATTATTAAGTATTATTAGTATAGAGTCTCACAAAATTAATATTAAGTCTGTGAACAGGCTGTGAGTTGAATGCACCAGCTTCGAGTGATGAATCAAATATAATTTTTTATATAATTTTTCTAGCAACTTTAATTAACGGTACTAAATTACAATTTTTTTTTCACGTTTCATCTGAATTACAATTTAATTCCTTACGTTAGGTGCAGTTATATTTTGCATCTCTGCCGGAAGATAAAGTGCCCTACGTGAACAGTCTCGGAGAGCAGTATCGAGTGCGACAACTTCTCCAACAACTACCACCTCACGACTCGGAAAGTCGTTACTGCAACGGCCTGGGTGAAGACGAGAAACGCGAACTGCGACTCTTCAGCGTTCAACGCAAACGTCTGGCTCTCGGGAGAGGATCCGTCAAACAGTTGCCCGTTCACTTTGGACAAGTTCCGAACACACTATCCAGCACCTTCTCCTGCACCAACGTGAGTAGTTCAACTTACTATTTACAAGAGATTTTTATGTCATTGTCGTTGGTAACTTAAAGCAAACAAACATCGATTCGTTTGTTTTAGTGCGGCGAAGTGCTGTCTGGTGGGGATTTGTTTGTACAAGCATCTCGTGCGGGACATTACACAAGTTGGCATCCAGCGTGTTTCATCTGTTGCACGTGTGAAGAGCTTCTTGTTGATTTGATTTATTTTTACCACGCTGGCAAACTGTATTGCGGAAGGCATCATGCGGAATTGTTCAAACCCAGATGCTCAGCCTGTGATGAAGTAATTCATTATCTACCCCCTTTTTTCCTGTTTTTTTGTTCTTTGATCGTCAATTTTGGGTCACTAACACTCTTTTAATTGTATTTTCAGATCATTTTTGCTGACGAATGCACGGAAGCCGAAGGCCAAGCGTGGCATTTACAACACTTCAACTGTTACGAATGCAGTCGATATCTCGGTGGTGACAAATACGTCATGCGAGATGGCAAGCCTTACTGTTTACTATGTTTCGACGCAGCGTTTGCCGAGTACTGCGACACGTGCGGAAAAATGATCAGCATCGATCATGGTCAAATGGCGCACGACGGACAGCGGTGGCACGCGAATAAGAGTTGTTTTTCGTGCCACACGTGTCGATCGTCGTTGATGGGCCGTCCGTTTCTTCATAGGCGTGGTTTTATTTTTTGCTCAGTGGCATGTGCGAAATTCTGTCCCTTGAATCGAAATAAAACGAGCTTGCCGAGGAGTCTGGCTCAAAATTCACCGTCGACTACCGATCAAGGGTACGAAGATGTGTCTTCCGAAAGCAACGAAGCTACTGACGCGAATTCGGAAGTGCGTGGTTCACGGTGCAGCATCGCCGACGATATTCAAATTCTGTATGGCAGTAAAGAAAGTAACGTAGCGTTGGTCGACGAGAAGACCGCCCACGAGGAACGTGCGCGAGGAAAGCCAACGAACAGCATTTCCAACTTACGATCAATTTCCAAATCGATTTCTTTATCAAAAATTTCCAAAGACATTCCCGTTCACTCGTGCAGTCAATGTTCCGCGGCGACGCAACTGTCTTCCCACGAAGAAAGCCAAAATTCTTCGATCAACATCGACGTCGAATGTTGTTCGGAAAGTAGCTTAGAAAGTTCTCAAATCGTTGAGAACTTGGTCGAAACTCACGAACAACGTTGTGGTGTCAACCATTCCGAAGGGAATACTCCGTTGGAACTCTATGGAAACGTCGCTCATCTTCCTCCTGTAGTTCCCACTGTCAAGCATAGTAACAGCATTAGCACGAGCGACACCCGTCGCAGTTGTGGGGACGTTCGGGATCACAGTTTGATTCGTCGTAGTCAGAGTCACGAACAGTTCCAAAACCCAACGCACGTCGAAGGCTTCTCTTTGTCGCAGCAGAATTTGCATTTGCAAGAGAAACACGACAAAGACGACTGCCACTGCAGCACGTGCTCGAGTTCGAGTTCCGAGGATTTTCCTTACGATCTGTCGCAACGGATGGGAGGCGTCAGGATATCTTACGTCGATGCTTTATCGGCGAACAGACAGCGTGCTAGCACACTTCCAGCTTGTTTTGGACCTATAAATAGAAAGAAAAAACATAAAAATAAGAATTGTGTTCTATCTTGATGATGGGACGAACATTGTTTGTTTGTTTGTTTCTTTTGTCTGAAATTATGAAAAGTCCTGTGATTGATGAAATTTTTGGCATTTTTCGTGTTGTTGAAATATGACATTTGAAATACAAGTCCTTTAGAATTTTGCTGTTAATTTGCACCAATAAAATGTTAATGTTAGACTAATTACTGTTTAAAGATTGTGCTCAACTCCTTTGCAGTAGGGGTCTGCTCATGCGTGGATTGAGGCCCCTGCAAAAATTGCTGAAACGACAAAAGATAGTCCTAAATTCTCTGCCTATCCTAATGTCTGTTGTTAATTTAGTTTTTATGTCTTTTATGTACAGGACAAGAAAGGCGAAGAGTATCGATCGAGCCTCTGGAGCAACTTGGGTCAGGGTATCAACTGTTTTGTAACAACCAAGAATTGTAAGTATCAAGTTATTTTTTCACCTTTTAAGGTGGGTGTTGATATTGTGTGTGGTGCAGCATTGGTTGCATTAGGCACTCGCCTTGTAAATTTTCATATTGAATATTTCAAATTTGCATATTGAAGTTTTCATAAACTGGACAAAATGTCTAAGGATATTTGTTATTATGCGTGGTGTTACAGCAGGTGCAGGAGCGTTTAGTCATTGGCACACTACACACACAATTGCCTGATAGTAAAATTTTCACATCTTTGATGTGCATAATGAAAAATAGATATAAAGAATTTGTATAAATTGTCAGCTCTCTGCACTACTCAAGTTTGGTATGGATTTTTCTTGAAAATCGACTAGCCGCTTTGGCACATCCATTTTATTTTGAAGTTTAAAATTATGGTTATTCACCATGTTGTATTGTTCATGACCTGTTACTATTATATAGATTTGTAGGTTGAAATAGCTAATGCAACAAACATTTTTGTTTAAATTTAGGAAAGCTAAAAACAAAAAATTGCAAACCTATGAGTAATTGCATTAATACAAATACTTTGTTAAAATGTAACAGTAAAATAAATTAATGAAAGCTGACCAGTGAAATAGCTGAAAACCGCCGTAAGAGCGGGACAAGCGACGAACGAAATTAGCAGGGATGTAATTGGAAATCGTCGTATTGGCGGAACAGGTGCGCCGTAAAGCGAGACACACTTACTATAGAAAACGAAAATTCTCACCAGAGGGGAGCTCGGGCTATGCTCCTCCTTTTCCAGAGGGAGGAACAATAACAACAATCTTCGTCGTCCATATTCATTTCATTCTGCTGCTGTTGTTGTTTCACTCGTTGACGAGCCCCATTATTCGCAGTCATTATTGACTCTTAATCATAATGTTGTTTAGGACATGATGGCGTAAGGGGCTTTAAACCGTATTGTCAAATATGATAGAACTCGAAAGAATCGCTGATGTAGGTAGCTGTGTAGCCGCTGAAGAAAGTGACGACGGTAAAAGATCGCTCGCTCGCTCGCCATCATCTCGCCTATCTATCAGCTGCTAATCTTGTAATGACTTACTTTGTTGTTTTATATGGACTAGATTCGGGTGTTACGGTTATCGGTGAACACGACGATGGCCTTTTAATCGTGTACAAAACCAATGAAAATGTTGTAATCGCTTTGTACGACTGGGTTGCCAAACGCACCGATGTATGTAATATTAATAGCAAAAATTTCCGACATGGCAGGTCAAAAATGATTACATGGTTTTTAATGTAGGTTCTTCATACCCTGCGAGGAAGCTGTAACATCATTCAAGCTAGTGTTAATCAAAATAAATCTTGTTTAGGTAAAAAAACCAAAATAAACACATTTTTTGGTCGTTTAATTATTTTTTGTAGTTTTTGATTTTTAATTTGTAAATTTTTTCTTTTTAATTTATCACTAGCTTATGTTAAACATGAACTGAAAGAAAATGATTTTCCAGATGGAGGTAGAAATTTTGTTGGACCATCTTAAAATGGTTTATAAAACTTTGTGGGAAAATTTTATAATCCTACTTTTGATGTTCAGGTTACGAAGTGTGCGTCGTCACGTTAAGTGAGGAAATTCAATTGTTAGAATGGTGCCTTCGTTCGTCGAACTTGATGCAAGTGGAATTTTGCCGATACAAAAATAGAGAAGAAAACCTTTCGAACTTTGGGTGTCGGCTATTAGTTTTCAATGCTGATTCAGGTAAACCGAGAAGCATGAAAAGGATGTGGTAGTAATACGTCGTCCTAAAGGCTGAAACTCATTTATTGGGTTTTGTTTTGTAGGAATTGACTTGTACAGCTGTGCGCTTAACAAAGACAAGGTGATGAAGCGATCTAGGCATTTTGTGTTGATTATAACATTTAGGCGCTGAATTTGAGTTGATTGATGTGGTTTTTTTTTTTTTCAGCTTGCCTACGAACTCACCAAAGTGGAATCGCTTGCCAAAGGATTTCTGTTGACTCAGTGGCTGCCTAAACAGCAATGCTTATTTTATCTTCATTTTCGCTCCAACCATATGCATCACGATTTTAACGTCGGTTATAAAAACCCACACTTGATGCTGACTTGTTTGCAATTCCATGACGATGCCCATCACGAAACAGTGGTAAGTATTATGAATAGGTAGCTATTTTTTTTTCACCCCTTACTATAAACTCGTGACTCATTTCACAAGATACTTTTCTTTTTAGCTCAACTTGCCACTAGAGTTACCCGAATCAGTGACTTTATCTCTGTCTTCATGGTAAGAAGTGACGCTGGGTCACATTGCGTGTCAACGTAGTTTTCATTATTTTTATTTAATGTTCTTTTTCCTAGTGCAGGCCAGTTTGAATTTAATCCTGTAAGGCATATCATTTCAGGTAAAAATTCATCTCGTTGCTAAATGGTGGATAGGTGTTTGATTTAACATCAAGATCATACTAATTTTTAGGTACGTTTGCAGAATGTATGCTCTATTTGGAAGTTTTAGTTCATTCTTCGAGGATGATCTATATTTGCTATCAATATGCCACTACGGATGATGATGATGATGATGTGAGCAGCTTATTCAACATCGTTTTTTTATTTGTAGATTTAGATGTTAAATGTAAATGTAAATATTTGTTTTCGGATTTAGAAAGATCAACAATTATTTTGTCCAGAAGAAAATGCTGAATCAAACTTAAAACTTCATTATGCTGTCATCATTTTACACCATGGTAAGCCTTTTTCAATTTATCATTAACTTTATTATCATTATTTGTTTTCTTTTGTAATTAGTGTTTGTTTTTAGGGTGCGTTTTGAATTGTGAACTCGGCGATTTGCCCAAAGACTACAAGAAGAGTAAAATTTCTTTCACGTTCCATTTAGGTAAATATTTTTGTTAACTAACTTAACGCTATATAAGAATTTAAATTATTGGTTAAAGTTTTAACTTTACAGGTAACTATGTGCTTGCATGCATTCCTGGATTATTTGTTCATTTACTGGATATCGGTCCTGAACATGAGCCTTGTTCTGGAACACACATTCTCATGCCAGGTAAACTTAACATTTTACCGAGACAGTGTTGTACTTAATATTGTTTATGTAGATTTTGCACGGTATACCCTGTCAGTGTTTGTAGTTTCAAATTTTGGGCTTATTGCAGGTTCCCAGATAAAACCAATGATGGCTATAAAAAGTATTCTGCAGGATGGTAAGTTGAAATTTTTTGTGATTGTAATAATGTTTTAAGTACCAAATGACATTCCAGTTACCAAAAAAAATAAAGCTTCAAGTTAATTTTGGTTTTAGGAAACATTCTCTCTAACGACTTGCAAATTTTCCTCCCTGTTGTTCGAACTGATGCTTTGTTACATCATTTAAACAAAACACAACACACAGCTACTAGAAGGGCTATCGTACATTACATTTTAATTCACTTGGAACATGATGTCACAACGCTGAAGCTTGTGAGCCTTTACAAATTTTTTGCATACTTACATGTCATTGGTATATCATTTGTTGTTATTCGTTTCATTTTTGTAGATTTTGCAAATGCTGTTGGAATTTCCTGGCCGACTTGATCTTGTCAACTTGTTTGAGGAATTTCTGATAGGTAAACATGACAACAAGTTTTCTTTACTTTATTTTTATTATAAACAGATGAGATTATTTTGTATTCTGTATTGACACAGGTCATGCATACAGCATTTGTAAGGAAGTTGTCAAAAAAAAATTCTTAGAGTTGTTTCCGCTCACATTAGGAGAACCAATGGGAAGTCAAATTGAACAGGTAAAAGAATAATCTATTTGAATAATGAGTTCTTAATGTACAGCGATTTGATTTCTAATGCGACTTTTTAGGGTACCAATAATGAGCTGATTCAGATTGCATTCAACAGCATCGCTTCAGCGGAAAGCATTCTTCTGTCTCCCAGTCAACGGTTGAAACTTGTTTCAAACGATATCTGGATGAACGTGTGGAACCACCGTCTTTTGGAAGCGTGTCGGAAAATTGTTCGATATTCACACGTTACTTTGAGAGAACGGTTGATTTTAGCGACGGAAACATCCATGCAGGTGACACCAATTTTCTTAATGGCACATTTGTATCCTTTTTAGATTTTCAAGGATACGTACATTAGAAAGATTTTGCCAACTGAATGAAGCTAATTTTAATTTTACAGGCTGAACGGGTGAAATCCAATTTATCGCCTATCGGTGGCACAAAACTTAATTTTCACAAGACGTTTACGGACACTATTCTGGACAACGCCACTCTCAGTTAAGTTGCGTTTCGTACAAATGTTGGGTTGGTATTTTGCAAGTTGTCATTAATTGATTTCATTTATTTTGAACAGACATGCGAGCCATTCTGGTTCCTGGGAAAATGGCCATGTTAGTTTGCCGTTTTCTGAAAAGTCCGATTACAACTGCAATCGATTGGAACAGATTTTATCAATGGTTAGCATTTTTCATTTTGATAACAAAAATAGGTGATGAACATGGAAAATGCATAGTAACGTTTTTGTTATTGTGTTGTGAAAGGTAGAATTTACAGGAAATGAGCACTCACATCCTGAAATATCATTCCGACGATCTTCCGTTTACGGTCCATAAAGTAGCGGTCGAATATGTGTCGGCACAGGTAAATAAACACTCGGTCCAATTAAGAAGATGAATCTTTTCTTATATTTATGGAAGAAATCGCTTGTAGATGCAATCATCACGTATTTTGTGCTCGCTGCTTTGTGGTTTCGAAACGTCAATTTCTGATGAACTCCAGGAAGAAGTGTTGTTCGATCATAATTTGTGGTAACCGAATTAACATTATCGAACCATTTGAGAATTCATAATGAAGTTGCCACTAAGGCTTGGTTTTATTTTTTCAGGAGAAACCTACCGGCACCCAACATGGGTCGTTTGTTCGGCTTAATGGAAAAATACCAGATTGCCTGCTCGGAAATTGCTAGTCCGTTTCCTCGTGGATTTCTTCCTTTCTTTAGCATCCTGGGCTTTAAGTGCTTAGATTTTAGGTATTTTTGAACGCTGCTTGTGGTCGCTTTGTAGTAACGTACAGCTTGTGAATTTTTCATTGGTTTTGCAGGATGTTTCTTCAATATGTTGATCGTGGTGGACTGCAGTTGTTACCTGAAGTCACCGATTATATCATGAACGGTAGGAACACTGCTCGAGATTAATATACCGTCCATTTATTTATTGTCACCTTTTTATGATTGTAACAAATACTGTTTGGGTTTATTCAAGAATCGGATAGCGATGAGGATATCGTCCGATTAAAAACTGAGCTGATATTGCGACTGCCACGGGTAAGACTAAAAAACAAAATTTACAAAGTGAATCCCAATTTGGACAGCTGGTTTTTTTGCGTTTTTTTTTGTGCGTGTGTGTATAATGAACATTTTTTGTTCATTATCTTTGTTGAGATCGAAGAATGTTTGTTTTAGTGCAACGTTGTGACAACAAATCATGTGTTTCTTGTGTTGGCATAGGGCCGTGCCTGGGGTCTTCTCGAGTCGTGGGATCATCCGAAGAGCATCGCCATTCAAGCTCGAGAACGCAGCAAGCTAATGCATTCATTAGCAAGTGCACTGGAGATAACGTGAATGTCTTTTCATACTACATGGTCTTACGAAAAAGCATTTTATGCGGTTAATGAAATCTTGAGTATGCCTTCTGCAAGATTGGGAGTTGCCTTTCCGTGTTTTGCATCAGTGATGGAAGTGGTGTCACTTGTTGTGCCTATAAGAAATGATGGTGCATATAAAAAATATATTTTGAGCAAAAAAAGTTGGAAGCAAGTCTTTTGTGTGCAATAATCTACTTCAAGTTGTTTTTGTAATGGTTGTACCGTGTAATTGATTGTGGTGTTATAGACCCTAATAAGTGATCCGACTAGTGAATTTAAGTTTAAAAAAAAGATAATTGATGAAAATATAAGTTGTTCTTCATTCTTGTGTATTTGTTTCCTAAATGCTGGGCTGTGAAGCAATAAAAAAAAACCCTCCGTGAAGGAAGCGTCAATCAACGTGTTGATGATTCTCGACGATGGTGAGTGATGAATGTGCTAGTTACCAAAGATGAAAGTGGTGGCTGTTTTGTAAATGTGATTGGTGCAGCATTAGCGGTAGAGTGGCCCCTACGACAACGACTAATGAATTGCAGCGAGTATTGAATTGGAAGTTGGATGTGCGATTTCTATGGGTTCACCACATGAGATAGCAACATCGTCGTCGTCGAGTGGGTTTTCAGGTAAAAGAAATAAGGTAAAATGTGCGTGATTTTTCAGTTTGAAATGGATTGTAAATTGTTGATGTAATTGAGTGATGAAGGACTTGGCTCGTTACACAAACCTACGTGAGATCAAGAACCGTAGAAAACGAGGGGGGAATCTTGTATTCTTAATACATAAAATTTCAAAGTTAGTTGGTTTTAAGTAAGTTAGTACCTCATCAAATTTGAAAAACGGACTAATAATGGGTTGTGCCATGTAATTTTTAGTAAGGGAATTGGGGTGAAAAGTAAGGTGGGATGAAAGTTTGCTTTTCTGTTGAATTTTGCATTGAGCTAGGATGGTAATAAATGTGGGTAACATAGGGGTTTAGTTAAGTTAATGTGCATGTGCAGTTGAGTAGCCAAAGGCTGACTGCGATTACACTATTGGGCAATTTGGATTGGTACATGAAAAATAAACGTGAAGGCTATGCTGCTAAGTTGAGTTCAAATTGAAACAAAAATCTTGGCATGTGACAACCTATCATGATAGTTGTTCCGTAACCACTATGTAGTAGTAGCGAAACCATTGATTTTAAATTTTGTTAATGCTTTATGGCGATAGGGCACTATCAACTTTGCTACGCTTTCCCCGAGATTTTCATTAAAAATTTTCAGCAACCAATGACATAGCATTTTTCTCAGTTGCAGTTCGAGACTAATGTCGCCATTGGTTTGGGGTTGGTGATGAAAATCGCAGCAAAGTCGATCGTGTCAGTTGGCCTTTAGGCCAGCCACCAACATGACCGATGTCATCTAATTTTGCCAGCCTAATGCTGAATTTGGTGATTGGATGATCCAGATTGAGCTGCGTCGGCCCAACGCAATCGGGCAGCCGGCCGGCCTTAGGTTTTTCTCAACTTGGTTAAACACGAAGCAACGCCTACTGCTGAACCTCTCGTTGGGATTCACCCAACTTGAGGTTGTAAGGCAGGCAGCCAACGAGCACCAATTTGCTCGATTCAACTATCTAGCATGTTAAATAGTTGAATGACCAAAAAGTGCTTGAGCAAATCTGTGCTCGTTGGCTGCTTGCCTTAAACGGTCACTGCAACTGGGCATGATGTTGAATACTTATTGACATGCAGTTGGTCCGTCATTGATCTTTTTGATCACACCTTGTAGTAATTAAACCAATTAGGATGCCATGTGAATTTAAATTTTTTCCTAGGCCAAGTAACCGCTGCTCATTGTCAGTGTGTCTTAAGGTATTCAACATCGCGTGAGTTTGGTACAGCTTGGGATATAATGATAAACGGTCAGACAGACAGTCTTGCAACAAATTTGGTGTTGACAAACAATCTTGATTCGAGTTGATTAAACAGAATGAATGAATGAATGAATGCGTGCGTGCTTTATTGAATTCACTGTTTAATGTTGCTTTATCTTTCTTTTTTTATTTTACCATATTATTAAGATATATAAATTAAATGCTGGATCAACCTTTATAGTAAACTAATGTAGAAAATTTGGAATTTTGTTAGAATATGTTTTTTTTTTTTGTTTTTATATATAAAAAATATGGCAATGAAGTTCTTGATCTCACGCATAGAATAAACAGTTTATCGAGGGAGAATACAAGCAGGTAAAAGTTTTATCTTTTATTTTTAAGAGACTGTTTATCAGCATAATACATAATCTCAAAAAACGTCAGGTCCTCGCATCAATATTTAAATACTGATAAGATGGGTTGGTTGGTTGTTTTTTTGTATTAATAATAATCTATTTCATAGTAGGTGCATTCATAATTTGCTAGCACCTTTGAAAGACTAGTAGTTTCACTTGTAGTGGCCTAATAAGTGCTAGCTTGATTTTGTAAAAATAATTTTGTGCACAAGGGTGTCCTTTACTTTTTAAATACATATCGTATCAGGTTTGTTATTTCAATGACATACGTAGTTATTGTAAAGAAATAGTGTCATGTTTTGTTGAATTTTTTTTATTCGTGTTTAAGTATCTCTATTTATTTGTTTATTTTTTTAACTTTTCGTTTAGGCCTTTAAAAAAAAGCTTCAAAGTTGAATGAATTCCATTTAATGGTCGCCATATTGACCATCCGTCGTTTCCTTTGAATGTGACCACATTGCTGGGCAAAGAAAATAGTTCCCGAATTATCTTTCCATGATGACGTCGATGCGTTACATTAGAAGATACCCTGTGACCTATTAGTAAGCATTGGTGTATGTTTTACCAAATTATGTTCATTTTGTTAATGATTCGAATTAATATTTTTCGAAAAACGGGGTCGCTTTGGTTGGTGGGTTGTATCGCTCCGCGTCGCCCATCAACACAAAAGTTGGTGGCGGAGTGGAGTGGCAAAATGGCTGCCTTGACATTAATGGTTGGCTATTGATTTCGCCCTCGCCATCCAGCCACGACATGAAGCGACAGCAGGACAGGGACAATTCGCCCAGTTCCAAGCTACCCCGTTCCACGATGGCCAGGTTCGAAGGCAGCCCGAGAGACCGACTCAACACCCCGGAAAGGGAGCGACGAGGAGGCGAAGGTAGGGGCCAAAAACCATCCCCCAGCCACCGAGGAGGAGGTGGAGGAGCTTCGTTCAACCCCCGGCACACGACGAGCAGCAGCAGCGGTAGCAGCAAGAGCAGAGACTTGGCCCGAGCGCCGCACGAGCTGAGAGACGACTTTGGGCGCCGCAACCAGGCCCAGTACAAAGTGCTGTGTGTGAGCAACATCAACCACAAGGTGAGCGACAATGTTGTCAAAGACGTGCTGGCGCGTGAGTTCAAAAAATTCGGGGACGCCAGCGTCAAAGTGACCCTCGACGGAAACGAGCGGGTGGCTTACATCTACTTCAGGAACCCCGACAACGCTCGGGAGGCACGCCACAACAAGAACCGAGCCCTGGTGTTCGACAAGCCCGTCAACGTCGATCCCATCTTCACCGACGGCGGTGGCGGTGGGGCCGCCGCCGCCATCGGGGACCGCCGAGGTAGGAAGAGTTTCAGTCCCGACAACAGCAGCGTGCTTTACTCGCGCCCTCCTCGAGGTGCGTCGCCGACGCTGTCCAACTCGAGCGTGACGAGCATGAACAGACGAGGACGTCACGGCAGCGTGGAACGTGCTGCTTTGCCACCCTTGCCGCGCGACGGTCCTTACCGCCGCGACGCTCTGGGGTCGCACCACGATATTCATCACCCGCACGTGCATCGCAACGAGGAGAAGAAGGAAAAGTTTCCCAATTATTTGCATCACATCCCTCCCGAGGAAGATGACAAAGCGACGCGAACGCTGTTCATCGGCAATCTCGAAGTCAACATTCAGGAGAGTGATCTGAGAAGGATATTCGAGCATTACGGTGTTGTGGAAGACATCGATGTGAAACGCCCGCCGCCTGGCCAGGGCAACGCGTATGCGTTCATCAAGTTTCTGAACCTCGACATGGCCCACCGAGCCAAAGTAGAAATGTCGGGCCAGTACATAGGCAAGTTTCAGTGCAAAATTGGATACGGGAAAGCGACCCCTACGACGCGTATTTGGGTGGGCGGGCTCGGCCCTTGGACGTCTTTGTCGCACCTCGAGCGGGAGTTCGATCGCTTCGGAGCTATAAAAAAGATCGATTTCGTCAAGGGTGACAATCACGCCTACATTTTGTACGATAGCATCGACGCTGCGCAGGCTGCATGCCAGGAAATGCGGGGATTCCCGCTGGGTGGTCCCGACCGAAGGCTGAGAGTCGATTTTGCCGACACGACTCCTTACAATTACAGACAGCCGTCGCCCAGAAACAGTTTTCGCGAAGAAACCGCTAGCGAGCGTAGTTACGTTCACCCGCGCCGATTCGACCACGAGCACATCAACCAGCGCAACGACTATTACAGCGGCCAGGAACAAGATTATAATCAGTGGAACAACACCACCAGTAACAACAACAATTACGTCAACCAGCAGTACGATTCGTACTACGACCGTAATCAAAGGCCAGCTCGTACCGATTGGACCAACTACAGCGAACGTGGCGAGCGCCACGTCAACAACACGGAGTTCAGAGGCAGCTGGAATCGGGACCGGCAGACGGTGTGGAATCGTGAGGACGGACAGCAACCCCGGGACTGGCAGGAGAGACGCAAGCGTCCCAGAAGTCCCGACGGACCGCGAGAAGATCGTCCGAGAGAAGGAAACTTGAAGCACGTGCGGCGCACTCCCGACGGCCTTCCGCCGGAGCACGACCGTAACCTGAACGCCAGAGCACGGACTTCGCCCGTGCCGTTTGTCGATCCGAGCCATCGCGAGAATCGTGAACCCGAAGGTGGCGTGATGCCATCGCCGAAAGACCGTCGTTACTTCTTCGGTAACGAGGCGGATAAAGCCGACCGAGATCGAACGCGTCGGGAAGAACTGCCAGACGAACGGACGCGAGACTGTGGTGGTGGTGGTGGTGATTCGCGTAACGGGTTTGCGACGTCGACTCATGCCGTAGCCACATTGCAAGAAGTGTCAAGGAGTTTCCCCGTAGCATGGCTCGGGGGTCTGGTGTTGAAAAATAGTGCATTTCCTGTGCGCATGCACACTTGTGCGGGTGATGTCGCTTTGGTCGAAACCATGATGAAAGACGATTCGAAGGAGCCTCCCATGTTGAGGATCACTCAGCGCTTACGTCTCGACCAGCCCAAACTCGACGACGTGTCGAGACGCATCGAGAGCGCGGGACATTCTGGTCATTGCATTCTCATCGGGTTTCCCGGCACGGTGCAGGTTAACGAGGACGCTGCCAACCCCATCCAGCAACGCCCTCTGCGCAATCTGGTGACCTATCTCAAACAGAAAGAGGCGGCCGGCGTGATCGCGCTGCCGCTCAATCGGGAGGGGCAGGACGGGAAAGACTCGGGCGTTTTGTACGCTTTCCCGCCTTGCACTTTTTCGCACACTTTGTTGAAACGTATTGCACCGAGCTTGACCGACGAAGGTCTCAAAGAGGATCACTTGGTGGTGGTGGTAGTCAAAGGTGCAATATGAATGGTTTTTAGGAAAATAACATGGCGTCTTCTATACATAAGTACAGTATGTATCTTAACAGTCCGATCGATGTTTTGTTTTTTCTTCTGGTAAATTGATGTCTTACATACAAACTCCAACAATTGTTTCTTCCGTTTCACAATTAGTGTTTATAATTATCGGTAGTCCTATATTATTCTTTTAGTCATTGAACGTATTTAGACATTTCAACTAAATAGCGGTGACCCTATGAAATGTGCATCTATTACAGATTCAATATCTCATGCACTTGCCCTAGGAAATATTTAGTCTGCATATGGAGAAAGAAATAAATAGGTTTTTTTTTTATTTTGTTGCTATGCTTATGATTTACCGTAGCGATGGCGTGCGTTGAACTCGAGTTCAGTATCGTGTCATCACACTAGTTTCTTGCTTATATATATATATACATACATACATATATCTTGTTTGATTTCTTTTTCCTACTACATAACGTTTCTTTTCTCTTTTACGTTGTTGTTTTAACATGACGCGACTTTCACACGGCGTTGCTCAAGTTTTGCAGAACTGCGATAGTGCGGGTTGAAAAGGTTAGGTTTGGATGGTGGTGCAATTTCAACTGTTCACCATCGGTGTTTGTTTTGTTGTTTAATTTAAATGTTTTAGTTTGAATTTTGTTTTTTGTTTGTTGTTTTTGCAAAACTGCATTGGTGAGTGAAATGTCCATTGCTTTGTTTTTTCTCTTAAGTAGTACACCCTGACAAAATTATCTATTGCCAGCAATATCCGATGAGCTGAGCATTCCTTCAGTTGATATTTGTTATCAATGCTGTTCGGAAGAAGTATAAAATTCAATTCATTTATTCCACATTGGCAAGTTCTTGCAGCAAAAATCATTTGTGATGCATGCCTAATTAAAGTTGCACCATTTTGCATTTGTTTAAAAATTAATACAAAAGCAAAGTAGTTCAGGGTTATTTCAGCCCAAGTTGGTGAGAGAAAATTGCTTTTTCTATTACTATATTTACTAAATTATTTTGTGTTGCGATCTTTGTTTCATTCAGCTTCCTGTGCCTATGGCTCAATGTCCGAGTGATTTGCGCACGAATACAAGATGCTCATATTCTGTCATCAAAATTTTGTGCTACCTTGTTAAAGAAATCTTCTTCATTTGCAGTTTTCATTCCAAGTATGTTCGGCGTGGAATGAATCCGCAATAAGCAGGTGCCAAAATTTATCATTTCCTACCGGCGTGTTGGAACCAGCGGCTTTTATCTTTTCTCACGCCATAGTGTGAGGTTTTCCAGTCAGCATTGGCAACATCGTAATTTCAACGACGACGAGGATGATTTCTATGGCATAATGGGTTTCGATATCCAGGAGAGAGAAAAAAGTAGTAATATCCTATAAAGAAAGCAACGGTCATTTTACTTATGAAAATGCCAGCTTCTCGGTGTTTCCAGTTTGTTGCAGTTAAAAGTGCCACTTCTTTTCATGTTTCTCTTTTTTGTTACACATCAGAAATTCACCGAGTCTGTTTCAGGTGTAACGTGAAGCGTTTTGAAAACCGTCACCGGTGAGCATGTGTGTGCGTGATGCTTTTCATGTTTTCTTGAGTTCAATATGAAATGAAGGGAGAAAATAGTATCGATGAAAAAGGAGAGAAAACCCATGTTCAGTGTTGGTGCAGTGTTTTGTGATGATGACGATGATCTGTTTTTTTGTTTTTGTTTTTGCTTTTATTTAAAAAAAAAAAAACCATGTACTACTAAAAAAAAATTAGTGCTAAGAAAAATGAGTGTTCATTCAACACCTTTAAGTGTGTGCTAAGTGTCAAGTTTAAAAGGTTTTGTGCGATTTTTCATCAAATTCCGTCATTTCAAAAAGTTGAGTGCATTTCGTATGCCAAATTTTTTGTGTTCATTTTTATGGTGCAAAGACAGTGAAATGCATTCTTGTCGAAAGTAATGCAAAGTGATGTCCACCATGAAAGTGTAGCTGCTCGTGTGCGTCGGCCCAAGTCCACGTGTGTCATCAAATCCAGCGGAATCGCAATTCGTCTTGATGTGTGAAAAAATATCTACCGGTGTCATCTACATTGCAGGAAGTCATCATTCTGATATCAGCGCTTGTTCCATTAAGAAATAGTATCAATACCAAAATTTTTCATTATTATTATTATTGCAAATTCATATTAACAAAAAAATGAATATTGGTACTTTTAGAAAAATGTTTTTCGTAGGTTTGCATTATATATATATATTTATATATATATATATATATTTATATTATTTTTATTTTTTTTGTAATGTTTGAACTAAACCAGGTTGAAATCCTATTATCTCTTAAGAATTTGAAGTTAGCAGTTTTATGGAAGAGATTGTTTAGATATGTAATAAGGCAAAAACTTCTTTATTCCATGAAATAATCGACTGAGAACCGTTAAAATTGTTTTGTACAGAATAAGAGAGTATTATTTTTATAATTAGAGAAAACTATTAACTGTAGTAGTAATCAGTCATAACCATGGTCACGTTTCATATGAAAATGAAAATTGTATTTTAACGAAAATTGTCAAGGTCCAAAGAGTTTCTCCCTTCATTTCATTAGGTTCAACACGCTTGACGATAATACAGGCAAATGCAAATGATGTAAGGCTAATTTTTTTAAGTGTGTTCAAAATTAATTTGGTGCAGAAAACGAATGCAAAACTTTTGAGTTGGGGTTTTCTTGTTGATCGGAAAAGTTTATACCTTCATGAATGGATGTCATTTGCTTTTGTCTTAATAAATTTTTTTCATGTAGAGATGTCATATGATGAGATATTGGGTTTCATATTTTTTTTAATAGGTGCATGTTTTTTTCTGTTTTTTTGATGAATGTACATGAAGGTTAAGTGCATTTTTGGAAATCTTGTAACCACTGATTTTTTTCCTTGGCAGTGGTCAATTTTAAAATTCATTTTGAATGTGTCTCAGTTTCAGCAGACGTCAACAAAATTTTTTTCAAATTGTTCCCAGACGATTAGATTACCCCATGTCCTATGTGCATTGATACCAATTCAAAAGTTTTTGAATGTGAATTTTGTTGAAATAATTGTAATTACGAACTTGTCAAAGCAAAGCTAGATGAATGTGTACTGGTATGTATTTGCTTAATTTTATATTTGGATATGTAAGAGATTTCGGTTCTCGTGTCAATAATTTTGTTTTATTACAGTATTGAAACATTGAATGCACTTTTAAATTTTTATTTTTAAAAAGTGGTGCTCTTGAAGAATGCGTTGGCGCAAAAATGTCATTTCGCTTTGCTTGTGTTGTGTGTAGAATTGTACACGTTTTATATTTTGTTGCTTTAAGCAGTTTACTTTTCTCAGTACATATTGTCATTACTGTCAAATTTTTTGTTTTTTATACCACAGCTCAAAAAAAAAAAAAAAAAACAACTTGTGTAGCGATGTATTTCGTTGAAAAGTGTTCAACCAAGAGAAAAATAATCTTTATCATTATGGATGTTTTTATGTTAGCTTATTGTGCATCTTAGTAGAAAAGAACCTTGATGCATCAACAGACCTTTTTCTAATTTTCTTAAACATTGAAGTTGTACATACAACAAAACATGTATTGTTAATGAAAAATGAATGTTATTAAAAATATGTATGCAGACTACATACCCAAGTTGAGTTATGTTACTAAATGTGTACAGTAGGGCTCTGCTTCATGGCATTCCGCTTGTTTTAATTGTTGGGTGCTCCCTCTTTTGATAATTTTTGTCATGCGCTTGTCAGCTTTTTCTTTTATTTTAATTTTGTTTTTGCTTTATTATACACTCCGATATAGGATAGTGTAAACATGCTAGGTTTTTATAGGCATTCGTTTGCAAGTGAAAAAAGGTCTGGACCTAACCTGCCGGGCCCTACTGTACGTACAAAACTTCACTTAAGTTTTTTATTGAGATTGATTTCGTTCCACAGCCTGATCCACAACTGCTGGGATAGTGAAGATTATTGCATACATGCATAAGTAAGAAACAACTTTTTTAGACAAACAAGGTTACTTGTCTTTTGCTGAAATTTTGTACACATGGTTTGAATTTTAATCTTTTATCCAACAGTTTTAAGGTGACAGGATGGAGTGTTTGGAGGTCTCTTCTGCTTGGATGATCAAACATTGGATTACTAAGTATAAAAACTTGAAAAGTGAATTATGCTATCGTTGAGCTCCTTATTAAAAATATAGACTTGCTTTTTTTTTTTTTTACTTGAGTTGCATTTAAAATTGTACTAAGGCTTCCTATCACATGCCATTTTTAGTGTGATAATTTGAGCAATTGGTGAACCAACGCCATGTCTACTTCTTGCCAAACAATTTCCAAAATCTTGGGCAGTTGCAATTTCTACATATTAGTAGTTGGAACTTGAACCGTCCCAACTTGTCGTTTTGAAAATTGATTTGGCAAAAGGACTTTGCAGACGTCATGATGGTTCACAAATTGTTCAACTTGTCACACCAGAAATTGCACTGGACAGGGATCCCTACAGGATGTGAAGTGTGCATATTTTTAATGAATGTTTTCTAACCACATATTTGATTAGCAGTCATGTTGTGGACTCAGTTGTACTCCTTGTGGTACTTTGTATTAGCTACCCATGATACCCAGATGCTTGTATTTTAAATTATTCTAATCTGTATAGGTGTAGGTGCCAGTTTGGGTTAGTATTACCATAATCGTAAAATATTAACATCTATATACCCACATAGAATACCGTAGGCCAAGTCACCGCCACCACAAGGGGGATAGGCTGCTAATCACGAAGTACAGTTTTCTACGTCAGCTTTATTATGTCCACATGTATTTGCAATTTTTATTTAAAACACTAGCGAGAGGTTAAAATACTGTAGCTGTCAAACTATTAAAAATTAACAACTTGGACATGTCTGTTGTTGTGCTAAAAAATTAAAGATTTTTCTTCGATTTAACTTTTGAATTAAAAAAAAAAACAATTATTCAGACTTTAAAAAATATAATTCTATTATCGATGAAGTTTAGACTAATTAGTAAAACTATTTTTTTATATTTTTGGTAACACTTATTTCAAAACTGGAAACTAGATCATTATTGGTTGTTCGTAGTCACGTGATAATTGGCGGCTTTTTTGAAGTCATCTCTGGCCATGATGCTTCACGTTGCAATAAAATGGCCGTGTTTGGTTTACATCGGTGGTGGTGGGACGATAAATTTCGTCTGCCAAAAGTGTTAAACCACGGATGTATGTATACTACACATCTATGGTTAAACTGTCGCAAAAATGTGTAAGTATACCGTTAACCTATTCCATTTATTGTACTTTAGACATGGGTAAACTTTTACTTTCAGTTGGTGTGCGAAAAAATATCGTATGTAATAAATGGAATATTTTAATATTATTGTTACCAAACTTAACCTTAACCTATTATGGTGTTTATGGGTGAAGATAACAGGTTAAGTTAGTTAGAAAAGACAACAACATTAAAATATTCCATTTGTTTTAACGCTATTTGACCTAAATTCCGCCCACCAACATAGAGTAAAAGTTTAGCACATATTCTTCTATTTATCTCAGCAAGCAACATGGGCAACATTACTGAATATTGAATTTTGAATGGTTCTAAAAATATGTACAGTATTGCTAGAAGAACCTAGTACGATATTTTTTTCCGTCCACTAATCTATATAAAAGTGAAAGTTCACCGAAACTTGAATGTGAAAATAAATTCACTTTCACTTTGTTCCTGCTATTTTAGTAGGTAGTGGCTACGTACACGGCACCTTGTATTTTACTCCGTTCACGGCAGTGCTCTCGGATTGGTCAATGTAGTCATGTGATCGCCGGCCGCGAACGGAGCAATATACACGGCACCTTGTATTTTGTATTTGAAACTTCTACCCTGTATTTTACTACTGTATTTCACTAACTTAACCTAACCTAACCTTAACCGAAAATAGCTCCTTCAATAGCTCCAATTTTTCTAACTTCCGTAGATCATATGACTACATATAAAATACACTACGTATCACATGACTACATTGACCAATCCGAGGGCACTGCCGTGAACGGAGTAAAATACACGGTGCCGTGTACGTAGCCACTTCGTACTTTTTTTGAGGGAGTAGCCTAATAAATTGAGTGATATTAACTAGTATGCTTTTTTATTCACCATTCATCTTTGTGCAAAAAAAAAAAAAAACATTTCGTTATTGTTAACAGTGTTTGGGTTATTTGTGAAACTAGTGCTTTTTTCTACCTGACAAAGTAACTGAAAAGATAAATTGTTTACTGGGGTCGAAAACTTTTGAGACATACTAAAATTTCATAAATTTCATATTAAAATTGCTAAACACCTTTGCTAAAAAGTTAAGAGGGCGCCACCAACCAGGGCAACACTACTTTTCTCCTGACAGACAACAAGTTCTGTATTTAATCATAACATGGCATTGACGTTAGGTTATGTGCTTAAAAGAATATATCATGCACCAGCGTGGAAAGGCTGCCTAAAATCACAGGTGGGTATTTCCATGCTTGATTTCATAAACGTACATATTCAAATCCACATGGTGTACCATTCGTGCTGTGCTTTATGTATGCAGTACATTGAAAACAAATGACATAAAGTTATATAAATGGCAAATTATTTTAGGAAACCTGTTTCAGTTCTCATTGAGGACTGTAGAATTGACATAGTGGTAATGGTTAAACTTTAATACTTACACTAGCACGCTTGCTCATTTCTCGCACTATTTACTTATTTGAGTGAGGTTGGGATGCAAAAAATACTCGATACACACACTACTCATATATCGACTAAATTACTCGATTATAGAAATCGATACCAAAATGAATCGATAAATAATCGCTCATGGTTGGCGCCAAGTTTAAAACTTTAAAAATCTTGTGCTACAGGTTGAAGCTTTATACAGTACCATAACAAAAACTGGTACTTTCCGGTTATAGCGAGGCCCGTCTAATGTTGCTATTTGCTTGTACTTGGTTATGGGTTTATTTTGCAGGTTAGGTTATGAAAACAAAACAATATCATAAATTTAATACGTTTCTTTGTTTTTCCTAACCTAACTTGCAAAATAAACCCATAAGATAATAGCGACATCAGACTGGCCTCGCTATAACCGGAAAGTGCCCAAAAACCTATTATACTAGTAATATCCTAATTAGTATACTAGTAATATAGTTAGTAGAAAATTTGTTTGTACTTGTAGTAGTAGTATAATACTACAAACTAATTTTGGTGGGAAAACCCACTGAAAACCCCTTTAAATAAACGAGTATGAAGTTAGCCCACCAAAGTCGGCCCCCTCCCCACATCCATTAGTTCTGATCACCTCCATTTGTTCCCAAAATTTTAGCATTTTTTTTTGGTTCCATTTTAAGGAGCACCCGAACAAACGATTTTGTTATGGGGGGGGGGGCTAACTTCACACGAGCATTGTTTCTCATTGTTGAAATTTTAGTGTTTGTTTCATTCTGAGAGCCAAGAAACAGACGATTAAAATCGACAAACCAGCCCACCAATATCATCATCATCTCCCTCTCCAAATTCAGTTTCATCCCATCAAAACGTTAGTTCTGTTTGTTCCCAAAATTTGAGCATTTGTTCCATTCTAGGAGCCCCGAAACAAATGATTTTGTGTTAAAAGGGGAGGGGGCGTGATATTGGTGGGCTGGCTCGCCATTTTTAATCGTCTGTTTCTTAGCTCTCAGAATAGAACAAAAGGTAGAATTTAGGAACGAAGGGAACTAACATTTCACCAATGTTGGCATGCTGGTGTGAAGTTAGCTCGCCATAACAAAATCGTTTGTTCTAGGGCTCATAAAATGGAACTAACGTTTGGATGTGGGAGACCGACTTTGGCGTGCCAACTTCACACTCGTTTTAAATAGCTATGCTCATATCACTATAACAAAATATTTGCAAGATATATTTTAATAGACATAGTATCAATATTAAAGTTTAGACCAGCCAGGGTCATTAAAATGACATGACATATATTAATTTAGCAAGCAATTTTCAATGAAGTTTCCTCCATCATGAAACAACTTTATTAAGATCAATTCACTTTATTATTTAGCCCAATAATACATTGGCAGTCATAAAAAAAGGAGTAAAATAAATAGCGTATGTAAAAATGCCCATGTGTTGTCAAGTTCAAAATATTTTTTACATGTACAGTAAGTAGTAACTAATTGTACAAAGATAAAACTCCATTGTAGCTTATGTGATTTGGCACAATTACTACATTTACACATTATTTAAACAAACAAACACAAAATACTGTCTTTTGAGTGTAGTAGTGCTACTTGTCAATTGTCATGTAAGCTCAGCTTACAAATTTTTTTGTTCATAATGATAATCATAAACACATCCTAATTTTTTTGTTGTTGTCGGAAAGTGGGATTACAGTATATTAACAGCAGTATATTGGTTTTTTATCTTCGTCCACTTTCTTTTCGTGAAGTCGAACCAACTGGCCTCGATCTTCATTCGCCTGCCAATTCGGAAATGCTGTTGGTTGTTGTAATGCCCGAATTGCTTTAGCTTGAGACACTTTGATCAATTCCAATGCCAGATTGAAAAATGCATCATCGATGCCTTAAAACACAAGAAACTTAGTTGGAAAAAAAAAATATCAAATTTTTCAAAAACTAAACCGGTCTAGTAAATAACTACTGTAAAACAAAACAAAAAAGCAAATAAAACTACAAACCTAAACCCAGTACTGTAAGCATACTTGTGTATATGTTCACATGTAATTACTCGAAATTAGAATGAAATGAATATATACCTTCATTGGTATATGCTGACGTTTCAGTGTATCTGGCTCCAACTGATGTTGCAAAATTATTAGCATCCTCAAACGTCACTTCTCTAGACGATAGTAAATCGACCTTATTTCCAATCATTGATATTACTACCGTGTCTTCTATTTTCTGCTTGAGTTCTACACATATACAGTACATATATACCGATCATCAAATTACATGAAACCCCCCACCCCACCCCCAATAACACAATTGAGACAGCACATCTCAATTCAAGGTAAAGTGCAAATAAAAAACTGATGTAAACGTTGACTAGAATTATATAGATTATACCATCAGATGTACAATCTATACAAAAAGTGTATATAATGCAGGAGGTTAAATTTAGTTGTGCTACTTGAAGGCCTCCTTAAACATGAAATTTTTGGTGCGGGCAATTTGTGGACAATTATGCCAGCTTCTTGCCCAACCAATGAGAACTGATTGGCATAAGGCTGACATCACAGTTTATCCGCAAATTGCTCCACTTGCCTTACAAAAAATTGCATGTGTCAGGATGCCTTTATACAATACATAACAGATTTACATCAACCGAGCGAAAGAAAAATCAAAACTTTGAGATCATCATCAAACTTACTGTGT
This sequence comes from Cryptops parisi, assembly GCA_034695005.1. Lineage (NCBI taxonomy): Eukaryota > Metazoa > Arthropoda > Chilopoda > Scolopendromorpha > Cryptopidae > Cryptops > Cryptops parisi. The sequence goes on from JAQIWH010000122.1 coordinate 66,671, forward strand.
TTGAACCAAGCTAAATCATAATTATGAATAAAGAATAACCAATATTTAAATTATAATTATGAATCAAACCACAATAACTGATAAGATAACTGTGAATAAGATATAATTATGAATGACCAGCTTATCTCTCTCATACTCCAAATTTTATCAAACCGGACATGCTTACCGCTGACCCATCGTTGAACTTCTTTGAACGTTCTGTCTTGAGTGATGTCAAATACAACGACCGCAGCGTTAGCATTACGGTAGAACATCGGTGCCTACAAAATTGTGTATATTTGTGTAGTTCAATCTTTATTAAACATGCCTTCATTTAGAATAAATAAAAAAACAATTAGTTTACCATGGCTTTAAATCGTTCATGTCCCGCAGTGTCCCATACTTGTAACTTAACTTTATAATCTTCAATAACACTGGGAAAAAGTTTTCATTTAAAAAAAAAAAAATTAGTTTAGTTTATAGCAATACTATTATAAAATAAAGCTAGTTAAGACACATTCTTACATTTTGCTGCTAAAAAATGATGCACCTATTGTCGATGATACCTTAACCGGAAATTTCTTGCTTACATACCGAACTATGATGCTGGTTTTTCCCACACCTTAAGCAAAAAACAATTTATTAAAAAAAAAATTCCGTATTTTTAATATTACTATTGAACTCGTGATTCTTTTTAAAACAAGTTAATTAGTTCCTTGTTTTTTTTTTGTATGTAATTAATTTATCATCTAAGACTTAATTATAAACTAGTTAAATAAGTGTAGCCAAGTCAATTTAACACGTTAAGGTTTGACACAAACTTTGCTTTATGTAAAACAAAAAAGTAAACAAATACAGTTGTAAATAACAACAACAAACGAAATAAAAACTTTTTTGTCAACTTTTGACAAAACTTTTTTTGGTTTGACATTAACATTACTACTCATTTACCTTGATCTCCTAGTAACACTACTTTTGCTTCTAACGTCTTCATTAATGTTTGGGAATAAAAAACAATAAGAAATATATACAAAATATAATAAACAAACTTTTAAAACACTTCAACCCTCCTACAACAACAAGATCGATAATTTACAACAACTCCATGTTGTTTTGTTTAGAAGAAAATATGGCAGTGTAAATGTATTCTACACAATTCGAATTTCACGGGGGACAGGCGAAAGGCTTGCGTATTCTACGAAGTTCTATTTTCACGGGAGTGAGCAATGCGGTATATGATGCCTTGCTCTTGATATTTTAGGTGGCTATGTTGAGTGTTGCGCCTTCCAACAAGATGTCTGAAGTCGAGAAGGCGCACAAGGGTCCAAGTAGCAGTGGAGAAACGATATTTGGGAAAATACTACGAGGTGAAGTACCCGCCAACTTCATCTACAAGGATGATAAAGTGAGTTGGGTAATTTTAATACAACAATTCGGTATTGTTCTACGTGGAATCGTAATGTTCCTTTGCATACACTTTCCCCTAACTGATAATGCAGTGTCCCAAATTGCTAGCATACCTATGTGAAGAAGATTTTCTAGCACTCAACCGGTTGAAGGCTTCCCGGAAATTTATAGGCAACACCGAAAAAAAAAAGGAAATAAGGGGAAAAACAAAACAAAAAATAACTGGCCTACTGCCCTTTAGTTTCTTCATGCAACAGTGCTCAAGTGGCTACAGGTTAACTTTTTATCATTTCCTTTGCTGCTATCAAAAGGAAAATCACATTTAAGAAAAAAAAATATGAGACCGTAACTCCATCACTTTTTACGACAGGGGTTGACTACTAAATGAACTGATTACTCAATGAATTTATTTTGTCGCTCGGCATCTCTTGCATTATGATCGAAAGCGTAGAATCTTAATTTTGAGATGTGGCAAATGGATGCAGTGATAACGACGACGATGGTCGGTGAGTATTAAAATGCATCGATTCTGATTTTAGCATTCTCGTCCATCGCTGCCACACGTGGTCTTGATGTATTTTACTAAGCGAAGGCCAAAGTTTGGCACCCTTTCCCCGTTGGCACAAGTTCAAAGAGCTCGTGCTATTCTTTTGTGGTGGTGTTTGGGAGAGCAAGTATTCGGTAATAATTTTACGCCTCACCAGATTGAAGTTGTCGATCGCTTATGTTTGGCAATGGCTAAGTGGCGTGTTTTCCACCCCTTCTTCTAAGTGAAGTAATCACATTGGCTTTTTTAGACTTGTCCATTTATAAATACACTTTAATTAAAATGTTTACTTTTCTTTTAAAACAGTTATCGCCTTTAGCTGATTTCCTGTTTGTTTTTTTTATGTTTTTTTTTTTTTCTCCTTTCAGTGCGTAGCGTTTCATGATGTCAGTCCACAGGGACCCACCCATTTTCTAGTGATCCCACGGAAACCCATTCCTCGCATTTCCAATGCCACCGATGAGGATGAAGAGGTAATTGTATTACTAGTCATAATTGCATTGCGGTTCAATCTCGTAGCACATAATGCTGGTAAGACTAACGAGTCGATGCAAAAGACTATTAGCGATTGTTTGTGCAGCTGCGGCTTTGAAATCTAAATATAATGAGCCATTGTGAAATTCTTATTTCTATGCAGTCGCTTCTAAAAGCTCTTCAGCTTCTTAATCATCATTTCTTTCAGGGGGAAGTTGTGGTTTTTGTTATGAGATTGCCATATTCATTTTAATATAAAGTATTTTTTATGTCAGAAGCAATTGAGGTGGTGGTAATCTGGAATAGTTCAACAAGCTCTGGAACTACTCCAGGGACAGTCATAAATTTTTCGCATTGATTTGAGAGACTTTACTTCAATGCGTATGTTAAAAGAAAAGGAATTGCTTCAATCAACTTTTTTTTATGTATGTGGGTCTGAACTTACTAGTGGTCTATCAATAGGTCTCTACTTGTTACCAGAAAATGTATTTTACTGAATCGTTGATTGTTTACCTTGTTACCTAAGTTAATGGTGTGAAAAGAGAACAAGGCTCACAATGATGGAAAAATTGAAAGATTAATGGAGTCGTTCATATAAGGAAAAATTAAACATTCAATTAAACATCTAAACATTTGGTGTGCATAATGTTTAGATATGAGAACGGAAATAGATCATTCATTATAATTCAGAAAAGTTGTTTGTTTGTTTGTTCAGCTATTTGCAAGCTTATTCTTGGGAGTTGCCAAACTTGGCAAATGATCTAAGGAACAAAAAGAAGTTTTGATCCATCTCCACCATAGGGGTAATTAGTGAAGATGAGAAACTAACAAATCGGCACCTTCTATGGTCTTTTTAAACATGGTGTTATTTATCCAGATAATGAGTTGTCCTAGAACTCTCAAATAAAAATAGAAGTCTTAGAAGAAAACTAGACTTAGGTCTCCTGTTAACTAGTACTTCTGTTAACAGTAGACCCTACTTTGAGTAAATAAAGTGTGATTGCCACCAGTTGTGCAGTAATTTCTACTGAAATAACTTGTGCAAGTTTGAAGTAAATTCATTGAGGCGTTCGCAAGTTATTGCCGTGCAAACAAACAAAAAACGGACAAATGATATTTCGTCCTACTTCTTGAAACACTACGCTAGATCAAAAATTGAAGAAAAAAAATTGTTAACTTTTTCTTTTCATCTTATCCTGAACCACGTCTTGTCACGCTAGGTAATTACTTCTGAAAATATGTTAGGTGTTGGTTTTGAGGCTACGTGTGGTTTTGCGTCCACATCAAATTTGTATACATACTGTATGTGATATAGCCTCTTTCGAATTGCTACTTTGTCTGTCCAAATGAGCTGCTAGAATCCTGTAACAAAATTATTTTACATCACTAGTAAACTCGACCTTTAATGAGATTCTTAATTTTTGTTTGTTTTCTATATAGCTCTTAGGTCATCTTCTATTGGTGGCCAAGAAAGTGGCAAAGGAGCAGAAGCTGGATCGTGGTTTTCGTATTGTCATTAATGATGGGCCCCAAGGATGTCAGTCAGTTTATCACTTGCATTTACATGTGATCGGTGGACGTCAAATGGGATGGCCTCCAGGCTAACGGCGTACATGCATCTTTCCATCTCATGTAGTTAATGGGTTGTTAATCCCGCACTGGAAATACGTGTTTAGCGATATGCCAAAAAAAAAAATCTTCTTCCTCTCCGAGAAAATATTTGTCCTCTTCAAAACTTTGATTTTCTTACTCTATTGTACAGTAGTATTTGCTCTTTATGTTTGAATCTCCTCCACTTTAAACTACCGGTATCTAATCCTATGATAAAATTACGACTACAGTCGATGTTACGATTTGTGTGATTACGAACGTTTACGATTTACGGGAATGTACTTATGCCTAGTCCATTATATTTGAAATGTTTACTTTTTCTGGTGGTTGCATTTATAGACTTATGCAATTCAACTCCTTCCAAGGGTGATACAAGTATGTACAATATCGAATTGTATTCACTGAATATCGAGTGCTATAAATAGGTCAAGAATATTTACTATATCAATACTGGAAACCAAGTATTCTTTAATGATATTCAATCTATTTTTCCATCTTGATGTGATGAAAATAACAAATTTAAATATTACTGTTAACCTTTTCTGAATGTAAATTTTTGGTCCTAAATAAAAAGCAAGTATATACTGGCAAAGTTTGCTTATTTTTTTTTCTTTCTAGCTTTACGTTGCTGCCAACATTTGTGCAGAAGTTCCTCATTTTTATCATTGAAACGTCAATGAGACTTGCCAAGTTCAGATATGAGAAAAAAATTATAAATGTGTAGAAATTATTTTAGTACACGTTTTACTTGTCAAGTATGACTGAATAGGGAGGGAACGATAGCGGAACCACAACCTCAAGGTTTGGCTGTTGTCAATCCATCGACTTTCTCCACCTTGAATTTGAAGGTGGGAAGAAGGGCAATGGTTGTCAAATCTGAACGATTCATGGACCTAGCATCTCTAGGAGACTTGGTATTGTATTAATAAAGGCAGGTGAGCTTTCCAAAATTATTCAGATGCAAATATGAAAGCCATATCACTGTCTAGAAATGTGATACCTTGAATTCTCGAGTTAATCATGGACCTGAAAGGAGAATTAGACGTCACCCACGGCTCCAATAGTGAACTCATTCTATAGCAATTTGCTGCATGTCCCAAAATATGTTTTTGAATTACCAAGTCTTCTGTTCATAGATGGCACCAGATGGAGTACATGTGACAATTTGACCCATGACTTGCGCCTCGTTTGATTCATGACAAACAGGTGTCACATTGGTAGACCATAAATCAGTGGTTTACCATTCTGTGGCAATTTAAAATAGTAAACCCCTTTCTATTTTAATGCTAACAATTATGAATTGCTGTGTCGCATGAATTTTTCAGACGATCTAATAAGAATTTGCCCCCTATTCTTAGATAAAATTGGATAAGAGCCTCGGCATAGCGGTAAGTATATATAGACTTTGCTCAATTCGCTATTCGGTAAGGTGAATAAAATAGATCAGCAAATGTCAGCTTGCAGTGTGAGTGAACCAGTCACAGGTACAAATGCAAGTGATTTATTCATCATTGTTCTTGTTCACAATTCTTTGTATGTCTATCCAGCTTGACATGTTGGAATATTATCCATGGCCACTTTTCACCACTGTTAAAACGTCACCGAGTACATTTTAGATGTCATCCTATACTATACTTGCCAACACCATTAAAGACCTGTACCTATAATGGTGTATAACAACTAGGGTGCGGATAGTATGCATTATGCATATGCAAATGCATATTTTGGCCATTTTTCGGAATAAATGCATATTTTCAGAATAAATGCATATTTTATGCATGATGCATATTTTGAGTATTTCAGAGCAT
>JAQIWH010000123.1:0-72430 GCA_034695005.1 Cryptops parisi
AAGAACTAAAACGAATATTGCGATAGCAATATGAGCTTAAACAACTTTCCCGTCAAGTTGACGGGTTTAAAGCTAGTAGTGTATAAATCACCGACAAACTCTAGAATTTATAACAGGGTGGCCAAACCATGGCTCGCGAGCCATATGCGGCTCTTTGATCCTTACTATGAGCCTGTGTGCTTTTTTTATCACAGTTAATAAGTAAATATTGAAGCAAAATAAGAAAAAATTTTTAGGAAAGGTGAAACACAGAAGAATTGATTTAAAAAATTTCTGGTCAGCAAGAATTAAGTTGAAACGCTGATTTGTAATTAAAATGTGTAGTAACAATAAAAAACGTGTGTTTGTACATTTTGTTCAAGTCTTGCAGCTCTAAACATTTTCTATGTGGTTCTTACATTAAGTAAGTTTGGCTACCCCTGAGCTATACGTCTGTAGATCAAACTCCCTTGTTAATTTTCTTCTTCAAATTTTGCTACAAAATAAACCGATTACAGTAGAACTCCACTGATCCGAACCCCAACAATCCGAAATGCCTGATAATCCAAACTTGAAGTGCTATATACAAAACTGTTTTCAAACGTTTTTTGTTTATAGGGTTGTCACCTTTTGAAGTTATTTTGTTTATTGGTTTGTTATTTTGTTTAAGTCGTTATTTTGTTTATTGGGTTGTCACCTTTTGAAGTTCCAATAAAAAAACATCCAAAAAAAGCACATTTTATTTGGTGTTAATTTAGTTGCATGTCATTTTATGTAGTGTGATTTCTAGAGTAGCCTGTAGTACCGGTATGGTACTTATTTATATATTTATAATATTAAAATCGTAGATCCAGGTCTGTCACAGAGATGATATGCATTGAAATTGAGACTTAATTTTTCTCAAGAAAGTTTCAAATGTATCTGGAATTGCAGAATTTTTTGGAGAAATCCTATTCGTTATTTTGGAATAAAGGACATTTTGCATCCTTTATTACTTCGGTAAAGGACAAAGAACAAATTGCTCAAATAGTATGTTGTCTTTAAAATAAAGGACGGGTGACAACCCTATTTCTCAACATAATACATTTTGCTGTTATTTTTTTAATAAACTACCAATAATATACACTTCATGCAGTATGATTTTCCTTTATAATCCGAATTATTCGGTAATCTGAACAACCCTAATACCCGAACCGTTCGAATTGATGGAGTTCTACTGTTAACTTAATCTCAACTACTACTTCAACAAACCTAACAAAAAGAAAATCATGAACAGTAAATTTCACTGTTGTTGGTCAAGGTCATGGTGCATTTTCTGCTCAGTGTATCAACAACATCGTGGCTTGACTACACGTGTGTGATGGAACCCAAACGTACAACTGTGTGTACACGATATCCATCGATATCTCTAGAACTGTGGATCATAAATCACGCTTGAGAACTGAAATTCTCATATTACCAATCTTCCCCACGACTGGCACATGTCTTTACATCAGTTATTACTGTTTAGCAAAAATGTTTCCATCGATCGGATTCCATCTTGTCCGTGTTTAAATTAAGAACCAGCAGTTAGTGAACGGTTGTTATGTAATGAATTCTGCCTTAACACCATTAATTTTGCTAACAAGACTAACATGATAATCTCGAATCAAATGAATGAGATTAAGTGACAAATTCGTACACCGGTGGTCACGGGGTAGTATACCACACTGCATTGCATTGCAGTACTATAGCACAGTATGTCACCAATATAAATTTTAAATAGGATGTACAGTACATTGCCGATGTTCCATTGATTTTAAACCCTGATTAACATAGTTCTGTTTGCGTCCAACAGTTTTAAAGATAGACTATAACAAGGTCTAATTCATCTAATTCCACTAATAATACCACTAATTGTGGTTTTCGTTGGCCTACGTTGCTACTATTACACCATCAAAGGAATTAACCATATTTCAACCCATTTACCACATAAATAGTAGTGTGTATATATAAATCAAATATATGGCTTTTCTGTTAATATTATAAAATTTGGTATTAGTTATTATTTCAGTGGTAAATTAGATTTGTATGCTGCTGTTGTCAAAATATTGACAGTTTTTCTATCATGGTAAAGTCATATCGAGTTTAATCTACAATAATCAATTTTATTAATTACTAATTGTATTGTGCTTAAATGTATGACACTTCTATAATAGTACTTACTACACAATTTAATCAGTACATGTATGTTACATTTGAAGTGAAACCCTAGTCGTCATTTGTTGTGTTTGAATACAAAGTTTGAAGTTGGACTAGATCGAGGTCTAGCTCTGGTTTCAATGAATTAATTACTTTGCAATATTATACCATAATGGGGGTTGCGGCTAGATTTAAAACATTCTACTAAACTGTCTGTATACCGTGTACTGAATATAAAGCAAACTTGTATGGTTTTCTGTTAACAATAGTGAATTTAGTCATTATTCAGGTTATTCAATGAAAGTTTTCTTGTTCATTGACGGAAAGTTAAAAAATCTTTCTCTGTACACCATGGTTAAAGTTGTGTCAAGTTTAATCTACAATAATCAATCTGATTTCTAAGACTAGAAATCCAAATACAATAAGCATTTGTCAACATAACGTTATCAACCACCAAATCTATGTCGCGTTATTTTCCAATCACAAGGTTGTAAGGTTTCTAAAAATGAGTCATTTCATATGAAATTTGTAAATCACTACTGCTGCTCCATTTTCAGAGTCAATATTTACAAAAACAATGCAGATGGTATACAGATACTGTTGTGTTTGGGGAAATGAGTGTGCTGTTCCAAAGTCCAAAAGCTTTCATCAATGATCTGGCAACCAAAATAAACACATTTCTGCTACTTGGCGGGCTTTTCTTATCTCTGAAAACATCTTGACATTTCCTGTATTTGAGAAATTTTTATCAGCCAAATGTTGAATGACATTCACACACACACACACACACAGACACACACACACACACACACGCACACACAAATGTACTTTTCCAGTTATAAATTTCATGATTGCTTTGGCAAAGGTTTCGCTATCAGACCGTGTTATTTGCGGCAATCCAATATCGTTGTTTCCTTGATCAAATAGGAGACTTTCTCAAGTTCCATTTTTCTTTTCACTTTCTTCACCACTCGTACTAGTGATTAGCACATACAACAGTGCAATCACCTCACACAAAAAAAAGCTAAAATCATATCAACTAACTATGCAGACGATGTTTCACAATTTAGGTAATAACAAACAATACCTTATGGTTAGACAAAAAATGAATGCTCTAAACGCGAAAATTGGTGAATGACTTAGAACACGTTGACAAACCGAATTACAGCAAAAAAATATATAATGTACTGCATTTTATTGTAGAATATAGAGGGAACATTAGCCTTGAAAAAACAAAACACGAAATGATTGGTCACTTGATACGTCTGAATATAATAATGAGTATTTTTCTTGTGCAGGTTAGGTTAAGAAAAACAAAGAAACGTATTAAACGTATAATGTTTTGTTTTCCTAACCTAACCTACACAATAAACCCATAATTAAGTACAAACAAATAGCAACATCAAACTGGGCCTGGCCTAAAACCGGAAAGTACCAAAACATTAAAGAGTGTCTTGGGACCTTCTGATAATGATGACAATACCCGATTGATAACAATATCCTTGAATATAATAACCGGATTCCGCTGCATAGTGACCAATAATCATGAAACCCACTGCAAATGAATCAACAGTAACATTACATTCCACATTGAGAGTATATGGCGTTTTCATTTCTGTAATTTCGTTACGGAAGTATTTCCGGACTATAGTTTATAATTAGAAAATGTCTCTTTACATACGTGACCTCTATCACCTCTGGAATTAGTGTATTCTTAATCATACTGTTTAAATTTATGTCCCATGTTTCACTATCACTAAATTTTCAAATTTATTACTGCATAAATACTAAGCTGCAAAATATCAATGGCAAAAAAATACCCCCTTCACAATGTAATTACCGTCATCGTTACAGTAATAGCTGATGTAAATGACGAATAAATATAGGGTACAACAGAGTACACACAAAAAGGTACAATCACCATGAAAGGAAAAATCTCATTCGTTTATAAGGAAAATTTGTAAAACTCATTCATCGTTGACCCAATAGCTTGTAAAACTATTAATTTTTATTTTACACAATAGGTTATAATATTTTCCCCCTCAACGCTCTGTGACACACCTTTAGGTCTTAAAACACCACATTTCGAAATATCCACTTTTATGTATTCCTATCTCTTAATGTTTTAACAAACAAAAAATGTATTACCCTTAATGGTTACAGGGGCGTGAATGATTTCTTTTTCCATCAAAAACCTTTTATTCAACACTGTCCTATTGAACTAATTCTATATTCACGAAAAAAATAATATTTTTGATTGTTGTGTAAATCACGGAACAAAGTGGGCCTACATTTGTTTTTTCGAATAATGCAAGCACCAAGGTTACGTAAGAAGAAAAACCAAATTTTCATCATACCCTCATAATACGATCGTGACACAATGATTTCGCCGTAAAGCGGAACCTCATCAACAGCCTGTTTATTCTGGTTACTGTGGTTCCAAGAACCAAAATCTCTATCCTATGAAGGTTATGCAAGGGCCATGAATAAGAAGCCAAAGTTCAAATTTAATGGTGGAAAAATTCTAATTTTTATTAACCGCGATTTCTCATCCGATGTCATTAAGCAATGCTATGCGATACTCAGTAAATAAGACATTTTTTATGACCCGAATTAATTGCTAACTTCAATCAATTCTATAATAGAAATCTTCCATTCGACCAGGGCCCTTATTAAAAATTGATAATAAAAACAGGAATAATTTTGCAATAAAATTCGGAATCTCCATAGGTCAAATTGGTTGCTTCATACCAATTGGTTACTAACCAGCAACACTTTCTCACCCTGCTCGACGATATAAAGCATTTATTTTTAACTGGATAAATCCTCGTGGTTGGTATGATGGTGACCATGGGGTGTTTACCATAAGAAAATCTTACGATATATCGTAAGATAATCGATGCTTTGGTTACCAAAATGGCAGGATAGGTAAATATTAATTATAATAATTACTGATGCGTATGTCATTGAATGTTGTGATCTAGAATAATGTTATTGTGTGTTTGTTTGTGTGTAATGTTGGCATGTTGCTACTATTTCGTGTGGTAGCATTGGCTGTCATTTATTCAATGTTCAGTCAGATGAGTGACACTCACTGTATTTACAAGGTCTTCCAATACACTCTGTCCAAGTGTTACATAATCACAATTTGGCAATATGTTAGTCGTGAATTAAATAATGGTAGTATACGATACTTACTAATCGAATAATTTATCGTTTACAGTACACAAAAAATTATTTATATAGAAAATAGGAAATTTTATATGCTTCTGTAAAATAAAAATTATTGACATCAGCAAAAGAAAATTATTACAAAAGTCATGAAATAATATTGTTACTAATAATAATGTAGCATAACAAAATTTTCTTCGCCATTCATATCAGCCAATATAAATTTTATCATTTTTTTAAATCAAATTTAAACTGCATATTATAAAATTATTTTTAATATAAAGGTCTTCTATCACCAATATCACCTGTACAATGTATACAGAATATATATGTCTTCAATATACACCAATTCCTCGTTTATTGCTGTGATAACAGAAATTTCTCCATGAAGCTCACTGTACTTGTAACATACAAAAGTTATCTTTCCTATGAAAATTTCACAAGCTATGTCTTTCTCTATAATTTTAACTCAAATTGTAAACGATTTAGGAACTCTCTCCAATTTTTTGCAATGTCAAAAAACATGCTTCTCCAAACAGCAGTTTTTTTTTTAACCAAACGTCAAATATTTAGAATTTATAATAAATATATGGAATATATTTAAGAAATATATAACTTGAGAAATATATCTCAAAACATTTCAAATTTCGTACCGTAAAAAAGTAACTCGGCTTTTCAAAAAGTGTGTATTTAGTGCGTCAAATGCTGAAATTCCAGAGGGCAACGAATCTATATTTTATACAAAGTACTGGATATAAAAGCTAGACCACACAAATAGAATCAATCGATACTTTCTGTCCTAATTGATGTTAGTGTTCTAATTAGAGTCTCGAGTCTGTCTAGCATGGATTCGTTTTCCCAACTAGATGCAAACAGCTGTACATGTTCTATATTCTGCTACTAAAACACGCTTAAAGGTAGGCCACAAAGCCGAGACGAGATTCAATCAACCAAGATTAAACCTACTGTAGGTATAATAGGAATGTTTACAGTGGCTAAATTAGCGACATCTTCGACCACAAAGTGTCTCGGATAACGTTAGCAAATTACTGTGGATGTTCGAGAACTGTCGGTAACGTTTAGGAACCTTTACACCAGAAGTGACAACCATTTGCACCGCACACGTGCGCAACGCGGGATTGATCGATAACGTTGTCTCGGAAACACATGGATGACAGTAGCTTTGGAGATGGCAGCAAAACGTTATAGCGTTGTACACTGCCCATTTTTTGCGCATCTAGGTCAAAACACCATTTAGTGAACAAAAATTTTTCGAACTGGAAAACTAGACGCGTTGACATTTTCGATGGCTTAATGTGCCGGTTTTTGCTTTCACCGATGATGATGATCGTAAATTACGTAATGCATCACCCGTTGGGTTCGCGTTGGTTCCACTCCAACATTCCATGTTTGTAAAACAAAAGAAAGACATCAACGAAGAAAATAATGATGATATGAGAACATGTTTAAAACAAGTAACAAAACCTGTCTCACTTTTCCGTCCTGAATAGAAACACGAACAAAACCACAACTGGGGGGATATTACAAAAAGAAAGAAAGAAACGGATTGCCAAGTCAGCTGTTTCTGTATACAACAGTACGATTACAATAGAAAGTCAACGAACAAATAGTTCACGGCCCATAAGGTTCACACAAGATAGGAATTTATGCTAACAATATGGGTTTTTTTAACTGTTACAGGAAGAAAGAAAAAATAACAGTAGCACTAAAAGTTGGCAGGATTTCTTGTAAACATGTTTGTTTTTTTCCCCCTTCACCAGTACTATCTAGTCTAGTATTTTGTGAATACGCGGTTTTAAATATAGCTATCATCCAATAACATTTCAAAAACACATGTTACACCAATTTACATTTACAGTGGAATCCGGTTATTGTGATCACTTTGAGACCAGTGCTTTTTGATAATATCAAAATTTAAAAGCCTCCCAAATCCCCAAATTAAACTCTAATTGACGAAAACCTAAAAAATGGAAATAAAACATTAAAAATTGTTTTGGGGCCTACTGATAATTATAACAATAGCGATAATTTTATCCGTGATCATAATAACCTGATTCAACTGTATTTAGCTAAGATATTGAAATGTTTTTATCTTGAAAAAAATGTTCACAAAAATGTCCACCAATCAAGATATATTTAAAATATAAATCAGTTAAAGAATGATGTGTATATGTATACAAAAAAAATAGCGTTTTTTATGTGTTGACTTGTGTTATATAAAATACGAATTGAATCATATTTATCAATGGTACGAGTGTACATGTTTTCCAGAACCAGATAAGCTATGGAGCAGTGATGCAATCAACCAACGAACAACTTGCGAGACTTTCTGGCCCCGAGAATAAAAAGCAGACAAAAGCCAAGACGTCAATGTCTTTTTTATTCCTGCTGTACAATTTTTTTTTTTTTGTTTACTATTCTGGGAAGTACGGTTAAAGTGCTGAATCATTTACTTAGTAAAAAGATCTGGTGATATACTGTACCATTGTAAGGAGTACAATCCTATAATGCATATTACACCATTGATAAGTTTTTACTAACACGTGTTACGTCTGCGTTAATGTAACGCATGTAAGCCTGTATAAAAATATTCTTAATTTTTAAATATATTTTAAACAAAAACGTGTTCTATAAATATTCACCCAGATGTATCGACATAAAGTAAGAGTGGTAATAGTAATAAAACAATGAACTGCATAACGTAAAGAAAATTTAAATTACAACAAGAAATGTATAAAACAGGCCTAAGCTAGTGAGATGGTAAACTTGAAAATTGTAGAAGAATATAAACTCAAGGTTTGCCCCGAGACACCCCGAGGTTACCATACCAACCAAGAGAGTTTATTTCTATATTAAAATTTTTAATCATATTTATACTAAAATATATAATCATATGGAGAAACAATGTTAATATTTATTATGTATCATTTTTTATTGTACATAATAAACATTGTACACCTGTACACACGTGTATAGTATAACATGCTATACGTTTTGTTTACATTTATATCAACACGTGCACGTGGATTAGGACAAAGATCAAATACTATGATAATGCAAAGCAAATGATGATAAAGGGAACCAAAAGTACAATCGATTCCATTATTTATAGATACAAACTCTTTCTATTTAAAAGCATCAGCAAAGAAACGTGTAGGCTTAGCGATTTAAAGTTTTTTAAAAAACAAACATCGTGTTTTGTTTGTTTGTCCACCCCGTCACAGAAGACAGAGAAAAAAAAGCTTCCTCATACCACACAACCTGCTTGCATATAATAATGTTACTACTATCAGTCAAAACAAACTGTGAAGCTTACCTGCTGCATTCCTCGCGCAGTAGGCGCGGACCAGATTCTCCGCATGTTGTCTCTTTCACGGTACACAACCCAAAAAAAAAATAATAACTTAAAAGCCCGGTGTGTGTGGATGGACCCAACTCCTCGTGTCACACTATAAACACTAAAAACCGGTGTGACACCACTGGACCAGCCCTGCAGGCAGTCCTCCTGGTGTTGGGTACTACTCAACCCTTTCCCTGGTGCTGTGGCAGGCAAATGAAAGCAAATCCTTCCCTCGTCAAATCGCGTGTCACATACGGCAGCTTCATGGTGCTGCTGCCACCTTTCCCTGCTTTTGCATTAAACTCCTGGCAAAAGCGAAACGTGTATTTATTTAGCCAGCATCGTTCGACGAAAACGATGACGAGAACACAGAACTTTCCACAACAGCTCTCGGCTAAAAATATCGAGTCTCCAAAGGGCGTGACAAAGTTCGCACACGAGGGCCAAAGTGGAAACGCGAAAACATGTGTGCGGAAGAAGAGAGCATTGTGGAGTATGCGAGAGGATCATCCTTCATTGACTTCCAATGAGCTTGCCAAATCATATCTCACACGACAAAGAAAGAATGAAATTCGCATATAGGGTATGAACGATGGTGCGTGTCAAACTTTCACCAACGTGAAAAAATGAAACAATTTCTAAAGGGCGTTAGATATCGATTTCAAGGCATTTCAGAAGAAAAAAAAAGCAAAGTTTCTACATGTTGGAGATTACACGAGGAAATTTTGATAAACATTATTAAGTCAATAAAATGCATAGACGTTTTTCCGACCAATTTAAACAACAACAAAAAACAATGTTTTCAAAATAAACCCACACACATTCAAACAACATATTTGTAGCGCATGCGCATCAAACATAACCTATCGGTTATTTATTGTGACATAAATAAATAAATGTATTCATGATAAATAAATTGTCTTCAAGACAATTTATAATACTGTAACCTTTTTTTATATATATAATAACTTAAACTTTAGATACACTTGGTCGACAAAAAAAAATTCAAATTATTTATCAAATAATTTTTTGATAATTCATGTTGAAAACTAAAAACAAACTTTGATAAAGAAAGGGCCTTGATCTCTATCATCAACTTCATAATCGCACCAATCACACACAAAAAAAAAATGAACGTTGAATATTCTCAAATTAAAAATTTCAGATTCTAAGAAAAATAATTTTAGTCTATATTACACGTCGTAAAATATAGTGACTACATTGCACGCGTTTACTAGTTTATACTGAGTTATTCCATGTCAAATCAGACAATAAATCTTCCTTAACTTTTTTTGATGTCGATAAAACTTGGTATAGAGCCCATAGGCCTCCCCCCCCCAAAAAAAAAAATCCTCCCAAAATTTTAAAAGAATTGGGAGGATTTTTGTCTTATATAATTTGTCGAAATAATTTTAAATAAATTAAAATAAAATGAAAATGTAAGGTAAATTTTTAAAATTTATTTGACATGAAATAACTTTACTGTATATCACACACTGTAGCAACATCGCAAGTCAGTCGCGTGTTTCTAATGTCCTGCACACTAAAACTAAAAGAGCCCTATAACTTCATGTTCAGATCATTACATTCTGATCTTATGTTCGGATCATTAAACTCGAATCTTGACTTCAGATCATTACACTCTGATACTATGTTTCAGCTCATTACAGTATTATAATCCTGTGTATACTATACACTTCATTAGTTTCCCTTCATGCCTCAGTGCAGCTTGAACTAAAAAAATTATTACTAAAATGCATTTTAAAAAAATTAATAAATAGAATATTTTAAGTCTCGTCTAACCTTGTAGATAAACAAAAATAAAATTATATACTTCCAAACTGAAAATTATATCAAGTTATGTAATCTTTTGTCGAATATGCATAACAAGTCTTACGATTCTTATAATCGACGAAATTTTTTAATGATAATGCAAGTATAGAACATGCTGACATTTCGCATCACGCAATTTCATTCTAAGAAATGCAAAATTGAAGCCCCTAATAACAACAGAAGCAAAAGCAAACTTTAATTTGCGGCAATTATCCGTTCCCTTTCGAAACCAAGCAAAATCGGTGACGTCAACTCTCATCGAAACCATTCTAAACTCTCAATGTAAACTAATTACCCGAGAAGACTTCTTCTTGCATACTCACAAAGTTTTACTTCAATTAATGTCACTTGACAGTTGTTTCAGTGTTCACATCACCACAAAACAACTACAAGTGGGAATATTCAACTCTAAGCATTTTCTACAATACAAAAAGAGAACCAACATTCGATATTTCAAAATTTAGGAGAGAAACAAAAAAAAAAGCAAACGAGCACCTTCCACAACGCTATAAACAAACTGAAATTCCACAGAAAACTGAATAGTAGGTTCGGAAATGAGGAACACGTGTAGCTGTTTGCTATATTGAAGAAAATCGATGTCGAGGACCTTGAAACTCTGCGCTATAGCACTCTCCAGCAGAAGAATGACGTCACACTTTCTCCCACTCGACCACCTGGAAACCAGTGCGACATCTAGCTAATGCAAACCCTTTAGTTCCTCTATTTCCTTCAGTATAAAACCCACGATGGCTGGCGCCAACACACAGATAAACCCTATAATCGTCCTTCAACCAGTTCCCCACGAAACCTCATCGAAATAATACTTTTGGAAGAACGAATTGGAACAGACTTGTTTATCATTATATTAAAAAAAAAACAATAAAAAAAAAACTGCATTATTGTGGTATCATTCTGGTATATTATGGTTAAAAGGGGCTGTAACCAAGCAGCTGGTAATATAATAGGCATTGGAATCGTTTCTTTGAAGAGGAAGAAAACGAACAAAAACAGTCCCAGTAGAAAGGATGTCAAAAACCATCAAGAACCAGTTACACAGGAAACAGGAATGTAAAAATGAAAGCTCCAACAACTTGTGCCATTCTAAATATAAACTAAAAATTAAAAAAATTAACAGAATAATTAACACATTCCATTAAAAAAATATTTACACACACAAAAACTACCGGTACACAGAATGGCTACTCAACATGAACAAATGTTAAGCAGGGAAACCACCCACGGACTCCTGTGAGAAGGTCAAAAACAATTTATGCATAAATTACATGCTACATATAGTAAAATACATTTGCCCATGAATACAATCATATAACACAATTTTCATAGTAATTGTAAGTTCCAAGAATGCAATCCTATAGCACAAATGCTATGTAGTAAATTACTATACATACAACAACTACTACTAGTAATTGTAAGCTATCTGGATCGAATTGGTTACTGTATGCCTTATACAACAGGAAATAATGAGTATGCAGAAGGAATAGGAAAATGACTAGTAGTACAAGTGAAAAAAATTATAAACCAGACATATACCAGTGTGCTGGTTCCTAGATAACCTAAACTAACAACAACGATAATCATAATAAGCTGATTTATGAGTGAGCATCATGATAAGCATATGCTATATCTCTAGCAGAAATAATAGTATATTACATAACAAAACAACATTGGCACATATAATATATAACTCGGACAGTCTACTTCTTTAATAACAAATTCATGGCCTAGTCGTTAAATACAGGGAGTCCCGTAGGCGAGGTCATCATAAAAATATATTACGTATAGGTACTGTATGACAAATATGCGTAAAGTAGAAATTAGAACGCATATTAAGGACCTATACTTTGTACATGTAAAACAAATCAATACGCAAAACTACGAACTGAATTTCGCGTTCTTAGTGCGATAATAACTGATTACTTTGAAATTTCTCAGAAACATAGGATAAAAGTTAGTGAAATAATAATTGGTTACTTTGGACTTTCTCAGAAACATAGGATAAAAATTGCATAACATTGTGAACAATAACTAACTTATGGGATTATAAGAATACGCGTTAATCTAAATCGAAAAAAAGTGCAATGGAGTCATGGACACCCCTAAATAGTCAGAAACTAAGAAAACTCCAATTACTGCTACAAGAACAAGGGAAGAGTAAATTTGTTACAGAACATGTTTTTATTTGTCCTTTGAAATCTCGGTTTATGGTGGAGTTGTCTGTGAATTCAATTTAAATTTACAACTCTGCTTGAGTCATTGCCTACTCGATGTTACCTAACTCAATGGTAATCGTTGGGACTTCTCGGAATGCAACAACATTCACCCTTTTCAACCAATGATTCAGCATGGTAGCTTGCCATTCTGCCAACTAATTAGATGGGGTAAAAAAACTCATTTCAGCAATGGAGGTCTGATCCTCTCTCACAAACTATTGAACGCCCTAGCCTAGACGACTCTTCACGTGGAATTCCAGTGAAAGGAGGGTCGATATAACCTCGTCCCTACTGATGATGACTATTATTATTACGCAGCCAAGACTCGTTCATTCGCCTTTAAAAAAAAACCTCGAGTCAGATTCACTAGCGCATGTTTCCCTTCTGCCTTGTGTTCAAGCAGTACACACTCGAATTCGGGTTTGTGATTGGCTGTGGCGCCAATCCAATGCTGCGTCCTAAGCAACAGCCAAGTCCTCTCGGTTTGCAAGCGCTCCGATCCGGTCGGAACCAGCAGCTGTTGCTAGGGAAACCGGCAGCCATTTCTAAACAGCAATCTGGAGGGAGTGGTTGCCATTTTCAAAAGAAATGAGACCCACCTCCCGAGAATTGCAAGATCAATTGGCAAAGAAATTTCCTGCTATAAGAATGAGAAAAAAACATAATAATAACAATAATAACAAGAGTAATTCCATCAGGCAGGAACTACAAGTGTTGGCCTAATGGGCAAAAATCTTTGTTTTGCAATTAACCAAGAAAAATATCCCTGTAGCGATTTCTACAAGAAAAGGGAACTTCCAAGAGTGGGAAAGTGAAAATGGTGTAATAGACCTCATTACGATAAGATTTATCTTACAGCTGATTACACATGATGTACCAAACAAATTCTACTATTACGTCTGAGTTAGATGAAGGGTAACAACATCAAAGGGAAAGTTCTAAGAAATGAAGTCGTTCCTAACGAGTTGTAGGAAATTCTCTAATGTACCACCATCAAATAGATGTGCACAGAACACCATTAGTAAAGGGTGTATAGTTTATGAAACAACATAGCGTGACCATAGTATTGGAGTTAAAACATTAACAAGGCTACATTGGTAGAGATTCTCCAGATAAATATGAATGTATTTAGAATGTACTCGAACTCGTGTATCTCATAATTTCATAGAAGGGTTGATGAACCTTATTGAAAAACCTATGAAATAAACGACAAAACTGAATTGAAAGCCTACATACTTACAGTATAGGTTATCAGTCTATAGTAACATTTTATAACAAGTACTGTAGTAATGTTAGGGTTATACCACGAAATCTTGTACGCAATGAAATGGTAGTCTGCTTATATCCATCAGATTACTGCACATGTAGCCTACATGTATTCAAAACACATTTTACATTTAACTATTATAACTCAGCATGCCATAACCCATTTTACAACATTAAAGTACTTCTACGATTTTAAAAAATAAACACGTAATAATTAAGATTGCGCTAAACAGACACTTCTTTTTCATCGTTTCAATTTATGTAATCAATCGTGCCCCATTCATTTCCGTCGATCTGATATCATTCGCTGAAAATTACATCACTGTTGTGTTGTCATGATTACACTCCAGTTCCGAGATTATCATCAACAAATAAAAAATTACTGTACTTAAAAGGCTAACTGACATCTTAGTATACCACTCTGTGTGTGCTTGGACAACATTACTCTTTGGTTTAGAAAGCAGCTGCAGAGATCGATCATTAGACTGAATCACTTCTCTCGACCTCTGCTTCAGTTCTCAACGGAGTTGAAAAATCAATAGTGTTTCGTTACGAAATCCGTAGGGGTGAAAGATGGAGATACAGCCCGTTTCCGGGTTCTAAGGGTTTCTATTTGAAGCTGCGCTTTCTTTAGCATAAATACATTTGTCATATGCTAAAATTAATATGCACTGCCATTTTCCTGTCATTATACACTGTATATAGAAAAAAAGTGACAGCATGTTTAAAGCGTTTAGTTTCATTTCATTCATTAACTAAAATTTGATTAGTTGGCAATACATGTAAACTCAAAAGTTTGTTGCTTTTTCGACTCAAACTGATGTGATGATGCAAAGTGACAATTTAGTCCGCAATTATCAAGCATCTATCGATGTCAATTTAAACACAAGCGTAATCTACCAAACTGGTAGTTTCGAGTAATATTTAAAGAAATAATATTGAAAATTTATGTATATACAGTATTACAAATATATATATATATATATATATACTGTATATATATAAATCTATTGAAAAGTACATACGAAGACTTTGGGCAATATAATGGTAAGCCACATTTTTGAAATTGTTTAAGAGAGCCGTTTTTCTGGTGAGAAACTCCATAGAGTACCATACGAAATGAAATGACTGTCTTTTATGCTGACATTTTCTGGAAAATTCAGGATGTGGTATAAAGTAACAAGATAGAAGAACCATTATTTGATGTGATACATCATTTTTGGAGAAAAAGTGTGGCTCACCATTATATTGCCCGGAGCCATTCAATATAAATCTATTAATGGTAAAAAGAACATGTTGTTCATAGGTTTTAAACATTCCAAATATTGACCAAATCTAGGAATCATTCGAAATCATGGTAAGTTAGGCAATACTTAAGGTATACACTTGAAATTGTTTGTACACTTGTAATCGTTCGTCTTTACAAGTGAAATTGGACAAAGAGATGGACAAGTGGAGAAAAGCGATATACTCTGTACACCATACTCATTATACAGTAGTTAAATAAAAAAAGTCAAAAACGTCAATCGCTACACTACAGCAAACAAAACCCAAAAGAGTGTGTAAGATTGTCAATTTCCAGGAAATGCAAACCAAGAAACGATAGTTAATTCCTGTTTGAAGCAATAATAGGCCAAACCTTAGCAACAAGTAGTTCATCCACCATAACCATTAAATGGTTAACTACATAGTTCTCTGTGAATGTAATAAAAATAAACAATAATAATAAAATAAAATTGAATTGCTAAACTACAAAAATGTATGCAGGTCTCAAATAACTTTTGTCAAACGCAAACATTTATTACATTTTAGATATTTTTGCAAGATCTTTCAATTATGCACCCTTTATATAAAAAAAGGAACATTAAATATCGGCAGTTTAATCCAGTTTAAAACCAAACCGGTTGTAACTATATATGAAAAATAACAATACTACACAATCAGAGATGGCGATTCCATGCAATTGAAGTATCCAATTGCATTCTCCTCCATTACTTTCAAACATTGAATTTATGGTCACTATAAACCACGTTCATTAATTTTACTCTAGTTTACGACTAAAACTGGCTGAGATTTTGTTGATTTGCATTTTATTTCAGCTATAGAAATAATTAACAGAAATTATTATAACTCTTTCTCTTTTTTTTTATCATCGCAGTTTTCTCCACTTTCGCATCCTCCATACTATTGAACACTATATTATTATCCAAAAACTGTCACTACTTAGTGAAGTTACTCACCTCCATAGACATTTCAATCAGCTGGGCCGTCTTTACGCTTTTAAGGTTTGTTTTTGTATTTGTTTTGGTAATTTTTTTTTCGAGTGTTCAGTTTTACAAATCGTTCAAATAAATGGGAGAGAAGCAACACACCCTACACACTTTTCTTTTTCGTGTTTTTATATATAAATATATATATATTTCTTTCCCTTTCTATAAAGTCTTTGTGTCTCCTCTTTGTTCCCCCTCTTCTTCAGTCGAAAAACAGCATTGAGGGTGATGATGATAATGATGACAGAGGAGGCTTTTTTAGACTCAACTCTCTTTCTTCTCGGATAGCAAGACTCGCAAACTCTCTAACGGGGGCGCCCGTTTTTGCTGCCCGTTGAAAAAGCAACAGCGACGGTGAGGCGCGAATAGCAACCCCGGTACTCGGGGACGGTGTCGTGGACGACAATGCTTCGGCCGGCGATGATCGCTTCGCTTTTCCTACTTTGCACGATCATCGACTGGCTGCTCATGGCTGCTGCGGTTGTTGTTGCCGATGTTGAGCCTCTCATCGATCTCCTGAGTTGTGATGACGAACGCCAAACCCGAAACAAGAATTTCTTCCCTCACCTCACTTAAAAATGAAAAATCTGCCACTCTGGTCACTCGGCGGCTCTTTCAACCTCGGCCGTATGTGTGTGATGCACTGGCAGCCTTGGACTTGGAGAGCGAGGAGAAGACGAGCAGTACAGTAGTAGTAGTAGTAGCTTACTACTTTTTACTCTACTACTATTCACAACACCATGGGAGTTCCCCTTCCTTTTACCGGTTTCGCGGCGAGTAGTGACTCACCACTCGTGTTGCCTCGGGGCTGTGATGCGCACATCTCGGCCCAGCTGATCCGAACAACGAGCTGAGTTGGACCAATCAACGAACCAGACACGAGTCACGGGACCCATGTGCGTGGCGTCTATGTCGTCGTGGAAATGGAGACGGCGTGGTCTGGCGGTACATACAAAACACGTGTGGAAAACCGGAAAACGAAATAAAAAAATTCAGAAACCTCATAGTTTCACAGTTACTGTTGATATGGGAAACCCTTCAAATATCTTAATTTGCAATCAATCCGTCCCTCATTCTAGAACTAAAACCTTAACAAGACTCAGGACTGCACCATAACGTGACATTTGACGTACAATTAGAAGCACACCTCGCCAAGGTTATTTCTATACAATAAAATAACCTTGACTTCACCACGTCGTTAGGCCTAATTCGTTCCAAGACTTACATCTTTAGTCAAAAAAAAACAAAAAACGACGTAAGTCGAATAAGGTCAATGAAAAATGACCTAGTAGACTCCTATAACCACTATCAACAATTTCATAACATCGCTTCTAACATTATCACGTGGGAATAGAATAAGTCATTCGATTGTTCAATATTCTACTATAATAGTACTTTCGGTGGAAAGTATTTCATGAAGTCTGTCCATCATGTTCATCGCATGGTCAGGTGGTCAGGATACCACGCCTCCATAGGTTGAGAACCCGTCTCCAAGCTAAAATGTTATTAAGATTTAACTGTTATAAAGATCACATTCACACCCACTTGCGTTACGGGTTCTTCACCTAGTTTTAAATTATTTTTAATAAATTTATACTGACTGAGTATAAAATTAAAATAATCATTAGCATACAGTACATGTACATTTAACTAGGTGTACAAGTATGTACACTATACACAGGGGAGGAGGAGCGCACCCACCCAAGGGGGAAAGCCAGTTCCAAGGGGAAAACCCTCCAAAATTTTCCATGGAAGAATCACCCCCTCCCTGGCGCTTCGCCACTGAGTGTACAGGTACATATAAACAGAAAGAGCATGTGCAAACTTCCGTCTAAATTAAGATACATTTCAACATCATAGCCGATGTGTCGCACAGTTCAACGTTTCTAAAAGTTGATGAAAACAAACTTTAATATACGTACAGTATTTTAATATAACAGAATAAAGACATTTAATAAAATTTAGTGTAATATAAATTTACATTCATAGATTAGTATAACGTGAAATGTCAAATAAACGATAGATCAAAATAAAATAATGTGATTGTCTTCTGTACATATGTACATTAGGGTGGTCCTAATAATAAGGGAAAAAACAGAAAAGTTTTATATTGAGTCGGGACACCAGCTTAGGTTTTTCCAATATTTGAAGCAAAAAAGAAGTACTATTCCTAAAATTTGGTGAATTTAAATTTAGAGGTCAAAGTTGGAAACATTGGTTTGACACATAGCAAGGGGAAATCCAAAAGTTTTATTTTGAATAGACCAACATATCTTGTTCAAAAAGGTAATATTCCCAAAATCAGGCTAATGTTTTATGATATTTTTAAAGATAGTTTGAAAGATTGGTTTGAAAACATTAACACGCGATTTTTCAGATCTTGGTAGCGACCCCTAAATACTATTCAAAACTAACCTAATTTTATCAAAATTACCTTTTTCCACAATGAAATTAATTCAGAACGTGTCTTATCCGGGTTTGTTTTTTTTTTCAAAACTTAAAAATAAGGATCACCCTAATAAAACTCTTTAATATAAATTGATCTACTATTTTTATTATTATACAACTTCTCTATATTTCATTCAAGTTTAAACACAATAAGATTTGATTTTCATAACTCGAACAATCGGAACGAACCTTTTGTTCGTGTGGTAAAAATGCGTCTAATAATAACAATACATTGCAACCATAATAATAATGAACCAGCTGTATGTACATAACTTCGGATACAATAAAACAATCAAGTAGACAGCTTCCGCTTTAAAATATTTTCGCAATGACATTGATCGCCTACAAAAATAAGAAACCGCCAGCTATGTGTACACATCGGCATTGAATGACAAGACAGCTGTTGGAAAAGTAACATTAAATCAATGCGTCGAGGCCAATGACCAATATCGCTCTCCTCATCATGTGAAGATGATGAATCTCGAATTCTATATGACAGCATCATAAACTATTCACCAGCACTCTACAATAACACCCCAAATAAAACCTAACTTGGAAATTGGTGACATTTTATTGGAATTCCATAAATCGAATATCGACTTTCACGAATAAATATAGTTGATTCGAAAATATGTGTAAACTTAAAAAGTATTTGTTGTATAGATTTTTTATTAAATTAATATTTAAAAGTATTTGTTCAGTTTATAAATGTTTCATATCAACATAAAATATTATTTCATTTATATTTTTTTATTTGTAAAAAATTAATTTCTTAACCGTAGTAACCAGAATATTTCCTATGTCTCAACACACAATGTCAATTTTAGTCATTTGTTTTGGATAAGTTCCAAATAAAAACGTCCAATTCAATTGTATGGCTTTTTGTCACTAGATGGCTGTAGCATACCATGTAAGGTCTATATTATCATAGACTACAAAATAAAATATTTTACCAAACAAAATTAATATTTTTTAAAAATTGGTACTTTTGGACTAGATGTATGTCACGCTTGTGGCGCTAATTATTTGTACTGTGTTATAATTATAAGGGTTTGGAAACCAGGTTCGGTCATTTAAACAAAACTAGATGCAGAATCAAGCGATTCAAAGTATAAGCAAGTAACCAAGTGGCACTACAAGCGGGACGGGCATCTAATCCAAAAGTACCAAAAAAATTAAGTACATTTAAAATGCCTTTAAGAATACGTTTTATTTCGCTATTTGCGAATTTAGAGTTATGCCATGTCTGAGTAATTCGATATTTGATTTATGCGAGTTTTGAGTAATTCCATTTTCGATTTGATTTACTGTACTTGTATATGATTTTTTTTACATTGTTATTATATTAATAAAACAACGTATGAAACATATATGAATAAACATACGAACAACCCATATGAATAAAACAACAAACAGTT
The DNA here is from genome assembly GCA_034695005.1 of Cryptops parisi. Lineage (NCBI taxonomy): Eukaryota > Metazoa > Arthropoda > Chilopoda > Scolopendromorpha > Cryptopidae > Cryptops > Cryptops parisi. Next base: position 20,159 of record JAQIWH010000123.1, read on the forward strand.
ACACTGTAAAATATATTTTACAATGTAAAATATGATTGGAAAGAAACTTCTTGAAATGAAACAAGTTTTGATGCATTGGACTTAAGCCAATGCAGTTTTCGAATTATGAGGTTCGCACTTTATGCGATTGACTATGTATACAGTATTCTATCATAAACGTCTGTAGCTAACAATATATACAATTTTCACGAAATTAATTCAAATTCCAAGCTAACTCACTCACTCACTCAAATTCACAAACTCACTCACCAGTGAAGCTAATATAAAGCGTACAATAAAAACTACTGTTAGAAAAAAAGCTATAAAATAACTTTCCAACACTGTAATTAACTTCTGGTAACGATAAAATTAAATAACCAATGCACAAAACTACAAAATAAAATCATAGCCATAGAATGTTGAATAATAAAAGATTGGTGGTAATCATCAGGTAATCAGCATCTTAGTTCCAAACTACTATAGTAGTTTGTTAGCAGTATTGATAAATATGAAGAAAAAATACGATTACATAATTGCACATGTCACGAAAGTTTGCAAGTTTTTCAGCACAGACAACTGCAAAAAAAATCATAACAGTTTTTATTTTTCAGCTTTGTAGTACTAGTTGGTAATAATCCATGGTTACCATAGCTGCCGTGCATTTTAATTCTATGTAATAAAACCAGGACTGAGGAACTAAAAACTGCTCTGTTTTCCATCATCAAAGCCACATATACAATTTTTGCAAGCATATAAAAGCTAAAACACAAAAAGTATAAAACTGTGACGAAATGCACCAAATTTTCCATTTTCGCAACTCACTTTTTTTTTAGTATTTTTACTTTGTAAAAAAAAAAATGCAACTTGACTCATAATAATCGATTTTTTAAATCGATGCTTCAAAAAAATGTTACACAGTAGTTTACTAACTTTTTTTTGCTACATATTCTTATTGCATTAATGTTGCAGCAACATGTATTTCTTACGAAATCAATGCAATAACAAATATACAGTATTACAACATATTCTCACTACATCAATACGGTAACTTAAGTTACAACATATATTACTGCAACGTTTTGTTAATATAGTGAAAATCTACTTCATAGAATACAGTAAAAATACTAACTTGTATAGTTTTGTAAACTTACTATTAATTTTGTTTGCTATGCCTCCTTTGGATTCATTGTTGACAAAACCCATCGCACAATCAAAGAAAACTATACGAGATAATTACTAGTATTCTAAAATTATAATAGATATGATTACTAATATTCTAAAATTAAATTTTCATGTGTCGTGTGGTAACCTGAAGCCGCCGAATGGAATTGTTCTTCCACTGGCTTCGCGTTAACAATATTTTTTATCGCAGTTACAACAAGCAAATCGCATTGGCGAAAAAATAATTGACAAAATAAAAACTTATGGAAATTTATTATTGATATAATAAATTTATCTGCTGAATTTATTTATATTATTAACGTAAACAATTTTTTTTAATACTTTTAAATAGTGGTAGGCAGAAAGTAACCAAAGTCCCAAATTCACTACATAATCTTATTAACTAGTAGAAAGTTATTAATTACTGGTGGTATCCACGGTTTCGCATTAAACAATTAAAACGGAAATCAAAAAAGTTTTTTAACCTAAAGTTTATTAAATCCAGAGTGTGGCGTGCAAACTCGCGCTCGCACCGGATGCTGTCTCCAACCATTGCGCGCAGACCATAACGTACCATTATCGTGTACGTCATGCGCAGACGCAATACCCGCTCCACATTGCTGCCCGCAGCACGAAGCTTATAAGAATATCGTGATTATGCGAGATTAGTTATCGAAGCGTTCATTCAATCTGGATAAAACTCACTCACTGTGTAATCAGGGACCTCTCATTTGCTGACCAAAAAAATCAAGTCAATCGGATTAGTAATTTTTGCGTGGTGGAGTCACAAACATACAGACGGACTTTCGCATTTATGTATTAGTAGGGATAAACCTATATTGTGTAAAACAAATACATTAATTTTGTTTAAAATACTCTACTCAATATAGTTTACTGTCATATGCACATATACTGTATCATCATGGAGTTATAAGTTGCCTAACTTATAACTCCATGGTATCATGTACATACATAATGCAAAACAAAAAACCAATTTTTGATTTCTGCATGTTTCGATTTGTGCGAATTAAAACTTATAAAATTTTTGAGTAATTTCGATATTCAATTTATGTGTGTTTTTGAGTAATTCTTTTTTTATTTCTTCACGTTATGCCAATTTGATTAATGCGAATTTCGATTGCAAAATGGAATTTATGCGATCGTTGAGTAATTCGATATTTGATTTATACGAGTTTTGCGTAATTCCATGTTTGATTTCTGCAATATTCGATTGATTTATATATTTATATATGCGATTTATTTTTACATTGGACTGCAGTTTTTTGGACTGCGGTGCAGTTGTTGTTTTATGCGTTTTTGGTGCATTGGAATATCAATATACAGTACGGTATATATTCTTCATAAACGACTGCAGATGGCAGTATACGTTAAATTCCCAGCTCATAAATTCACTCACAAACTCAGTCACTCATAAGTGAAGGCTAATGTGAATAAAATAAAATGCTTTACTAAAGCCCTAGCGTTGAATAATAAGTTCACACTAAAAAATCAACACTAGGGTTGTGATAATATATGTAGTTAACAAATTAAAAGATTGAAAAACAAAACTAAATCAAAAAGTTGTAAAACATTTCATTTAAATGTGTAAAAATACAACATAAATAATGATAAAAGAAAATTTTTTTAAGGACTCATAATCATAAATCTTAGGCTACGTAACGGTCTCATTAAACAAAATTTTCGCCAAGTGTGTGACATAACGCGAAAAACCCAATTAAGACCTAAGCAGACAGTAGATCACGTAAAGAATGAGAAAGAAACGCCACTCAAGACTTTGGTCATTGACATGGCCTATTAGATTTAATATTAACAAATTATGCATCTGGGACCGAACTATAAAGACGTAACCAAAACGCTATCATTAAGCTGTCATTCTTCATCCACTGCTTGTGTGCATAATTTCCAGTATCGAAATTACTTTGTGGGCCGTTTAATGATCAGTTTAGTATGTTTAAATATTTAAAAAAACAAATAATATTTAGGTTTGAGTCTCAGCTGTTGTTTATTAGGTGATGTCAATTACAGTGGAAATGAAAGGACATCCGCATGCCCGCTAACAGCTGATAAATATTGTCCCATCCGGTGATGATTTTTATTTAAGTTTTGTTTTTTCTTCTTAGGATGATTTAGTGCGCTAATAGTGAAAGCAAACTGGATAATTGCTGTTTTAAGTAGTGATGATGAATATGGTTATTTGCATCGTGTAACAATCTTGTTGTTTCATCTCGTTTCACCGCTAAATTGCATAGTTACAAAAGGGTAAAAAAAACACGACAACTAGACCATTAGTCACTTAATAAATGAAAAACAAATGACATAAACGCCAACAACGTCAAACTACCTAAAGGCGACGAGTGATTAAAAAGAATTATGGATTAATTAACTTTCTGTTTAGCAACCTAAATTAAACGAAGATTTGATTTACGTTTAATTTTATTTGAAAGTAACAATGATTTTTTTTACATTATTTGATTAAATAAAATAAATTTATAGGATGTTTCAGGACTCCCGTTACAAACTTCCAGGGCATGTAGGGGGGGGGGTCCAAAAAGAGCAACTTTTGCCCATACGAAAAGTTCCAGAAAAAAATCGCGTCAGGTGATACAGACGACAAAAATGCCGCCGGTATTGTTATGGGATGGCTAGGTTTGTTACCCGCCACACAACATATGTGTATTGCGGTGGAGCTCACCATACATATAGCATTTCGGGCATCTGAATCTCATGACACGATTTTTTCCGGAACCCCATACAGGCCATAAACATCTGATATATTTATCTTATTTAATCACTGATCCTGAAACATCCTGTATTTTGGTTTAGTTTTAGTCCATTTTTGCAATAGTATACTAACATTTTTGGAACAGTCACCTGCATCCAACTTTCTATAACGCTTAGAAAATACAAGTGATTTATAAATTTTAAAATTATACAATTTTACCTAGCCCCCAATTCGTTAATTCAAAATATTAATATTTACCTATCCGGCCATATTGGTAAGATTATCCTACGATATATCGTTAAATTATTTTATGGTAAACACCCCCATGGTTACCATACCAACCACGGGGGATTAACTAGTTAGATCATACTATTGCACAAATATATTCTACATTTTGTCCCGTAAATGTGTAAGCATGTCACAGTTTACCAGTGCCATAGCCTTCGAGACATTACTGGTGGGAACTGAGAGTCTAAAAACATTATCCTTGATTAATCCTTACAAGCAAAATTTTTTCGTAGGGATCACATTAACACACGTCATCATCGGCACAGTTGAAATGTTTATAAAGAAAATTTCGTTAGTTCTTGTTGAGTTAATACCGGGTTCGCCTCCCACTCATGCCATGTGGATTCAGTTTGGGGTCTGACACCACGGGAGCAGGTTTTCTCGGGGTTCTCCCGTTTCCTCCTGCATCATAAAACCCTGTTCCATGTTAATCATCCTCATCTCATCATCATTTCTGTGTTTCTAATTTCAATAAAGTTTGAGTGCCAAATGACATAGCTGTAAAGCCAGTCGGTGCCCTCATTAAACTCCAAGTACCTAACTACCTACCTTGTTGAGTTAATTCAATACATTTGCGAGTAACTACCTCCAAACGGGAAAATGACGGCAACTATGCGCGTGCAGTTTTCTCAAAACAAAAGTTGGAAGAGTTTACCTTTCGTTCAGTGCAATATAATTGAAGATTTGTTAGAGTAGTTACGAAGTAGTGACTTTTCGTAATGTGTCACGGACTTATGAATAACCCAGTATTATGTATGGGTTTATTTGTTATAATATTGTATCTTTTTGTTTCTCTTTGATCCCGTTCGGATCGATAACAATAAACAAACAAACAAGCTACAACATATGTGTACAATACTAGTGTCCAACAAAAAAACGAATGTCTTGCTTATGTTTGTTTTTTCTTATTTAATAAACTCGATATACTGTATTCAACCAGAGCACATACCACGCTGAATAAAATAAAATGAACCTCTCAAAACATTTCCACAACTTTCAAAAATAAATCATTAGTGAAACCCCTCATAAGACACGAATTGCACAACATGAAACCAATTAAATGAGAAGAAATAAGTTTCCTTAACGTCTTTAACCGAATTAAATTCCTTCACGCCTTTAGTTGAGTGTTAGTAGCACAGAATATTTTCTTTTGTTTGTCATTCCGATGAAATCAATTGAAATCGATGTTGACGTGTGCGCTAAAGGGAAAAGAAATCAGGGCCAAAGAGATCAATTGGAAACAAATCAGGAAATCGCTACCGAAAAACAACACAATGAACAATAGTGGTTACATAACTGTACGCGAGAGAGATGGAGTATTAGTCGAGAATTAAACAAACAACACGTTCCTATGGTAAAAGATTACACCCATGCTTTTGTTCACCAAAAAGTTGTCAACATGATCAACGTTGTCATCCATCCATCCGTTGAAGCCAATTAACGATCATCCTCATCCTTTGATGTCGAAAAAAAAACCGACGACATGTTAAAATTAAGACATCTATTTTTTTATAAAGGGGGGGGGTGAAGTAAACTAATTTTTTTTAGAGGTCGATAGTTAAATTTGTAAAAATTTTACCCCTAAAAAAAAAATTGCAAAAAAAATAGTTCTGTCGGGATAATGTTAGTGAACTGACATGATTAATGATCACTTTTTCCCTTTAAATTGGTGTCAACCGATAAACTGATAAAATCGTATTACTCTATGATGGTTTTCATTCATGTTAAGTTTTTAACTTCACTGTATAGCTTCACTTAAATATAAATAAAAACCAATTTACTCTTTAACGAAAAATATTGGGTGGGTGCAAAAAGGTGTTGCCAGGCTCGTTCATATTTTAAGGCCTCTTGACACACGTAATTTTAGGTGTGGCAACTCGGGCAACTGTTGGTACTGTCCGGTTATAGCAAGGCCCGTCTAATGTTGCTATTTGCTTATGGGTTTATTTACTTGGTTATGGGTTTATTTTGCATGTTAGGTTAGGAAAAACAAAGAAACGTACTAAATGTATGATTTTGTTTTGTTTTCTTAACCTAACCTGCAAAATAAACCCATAACCAAGTACAAGCAAATAGCAACATCAGACAAGCCTCGCTATAACCTGAAAGTACCCAACTGTTGACAACTGTCACGTTAATTTTTTCCCTAACCAGTGAAAACTGGTTGGCAAGAAGCTGACAGTTGTCCACAAATTGATTGAATTACCATACCTAAAATTGCGTGCCAGGCCCTTTAATGCTTCCTGTCACACGCAAGAGTCGCGCAATTTTAGGTATGGCAATTCGGGCGATTTGTTGGTAATTATGACGTTAGCTTCTTTCCCAACCAGTGAAAACTAGTTGGTAACAAGCTGACGTCACAGTTGTCTACAAATTTCTCCACTTGCCCTTGACCTGCCAGCCAAAAATTGCGTGTGACAGAAGGCCTTTACACGTGAAAAAAAAACTGGTAACAACATTTGCATTCACCTTATAGTGTCAACAAGTGCCACTTACTATACGAATAAATTTACAATTTTACGGTACACGTTATCCATGATTTTTACCACATGTACAAAAATGTCTCATTCTAATAAAATGCGGATAGCAACTTTTTTTTTATTAATATTTTATATTACTACCTGTTAACCATTCTAATATAAAGAATTAATATGTTTAACCTTTTCAAGCCATCTTTCTGACACAAGTTTCTCGCCCGTTCACCTTGAAGACCATTAAAAGGATGTGAGAGAACGAGATATTCGCATTTTAAATTAACGGTTTGTGTGTGAAACTCCAAAGGAACTGGAAACTATTCAAAACAGGAAACGTGGGACAAAAAATCTGTTGGTTTACCGATTTAAGTTGAACCCGGCCAACGAAGAAAACTACCTACCAACAGGATATTGAGAGAGATACAAACTTAATACACAATATGAATTTATGCTAAATTCAGTATACAGGATAATTCATTGATCTATATTCAAGTGACGTATACAGTACATCAAGATCAATTGATGTCGCACTACTTAGTAATACAGTGGAATTCGGTTATTATTCTCACGAATATTATCAATCGGCTATTGTTATCAATCATAATCAGTCGGTCACAAAACACTGTTTTTATACTCTTTAGCTTCACTTGTGAGTGAGTGAGTTGTGAGTTTCTAGCAAGATGACTCGATGGATTTTGATGAATGAGGTGCTTATGGATTCGTCTTAGTCGATCGAGTGACACTGGCTATATGGCGTCAATGAAACCAATATGACGGACGCTAAATGCCAGTATATAAAGAGTACGCCTAAAAAGCATTTTTGATGTACTTGTTTTTATCCACTCTTCAATGTTATCAGCCGGTTATTCTTATCAAAAAGCACTGGTCCCACAGTTATCATAATAACCGGATTCCACTTTTCTTTAAAGTGATACCCCTTTATGAAACTCCTGTTGAATTCGTTCTTGTAGACTCAAGTAATAACCCGACAAATTAATATACGAATATGATTTTCCATAAGAATTAATAAAAATCAAATTCATTCGTTCCCAAAGTACAGAAAGCTTATTTGTTTTCACTTTTATTTGGTTATTGTACTGTTAGGACAAAATTACACGAAGTGAATTGGAATATACCATGTTGTGAACAAAGTATTAGATCATATCGTTGGATCTCATTAATCCGTAAAGCTTAGAATTTACTTAAATTCTCTGTGTTTAAATTTTGTTTGCGTTGATATTAAATCTGTATGATCCCAATGGAATGTATTAATTCAAATATAAAAATAAAAATTAAATAAAAAATAGAACCAGACAAGTGACCAGATCAGTAGGTTTTCCGACCCGATGAAGCTTGGAGTAAAATATGGCACAATAATGCATAAAAAGTACTGTACTGTATTACAGATACCGTTACAACTTACGTAAACATAAACAAATATTACGTTCCTGATTAATGGGGTCCAATCTGTAATTGAGATTTATGGCGCTAAGCCATAGATCAAAATTAGTACCGGTAAGTGAAAAGTAAATACCGGTAAAAGCAAACAAAAGATTAGTAAACAGAATTTGTTAACTATATACATGGTTACCAAACACATTGAACACCAACAAAACATGTTCCGTAATTTACTTACATAAATATGTGATAGGATTTTTATCGCTGAGTCTATGCACGACGTTTTTATTTTTATGTCAAATATTTTATGCTGAAAAAATTCTATCCTACGCTTACTGATAAACTTTCCTGCACTGCAAACGAATGTGCACAGACTCTGCACAGACTCGGCGATTAAAATCCTATTACATATTTTATATGTTATGTTTTTATGTGAGTAAGTGTGTCGAGAATTTATAGTATTTCGTTGATGTTCAATATTTTTATGTGTATGTAGTTTAATAAATTCTGTTAACTATTTATTTTTCTCTCTTATTACTTTTTACTTAAGTTGAGAAAAGAATTTTCAGCTCTCTGGACTTTGGAAAGTTGGATTTTTGTACTCTTTATATTTTAACTCACTTGTGAGCTTGTTAGTTTGTGATGTTTGTCAGTGAATAAGCTGGGAATTAAACGTATACTGCAATATACAGGTGTTCATGATAATATACTGTATACTGTACCAAAAATTCCATAAATTGAGGAACCGTCTAAATCGAAAAGGGCGTAATGTCCAATGTAACAAAAATCGCACAAACCGAAACGAAAATTGCAGAACTCGAAAATAAAAAATTTCTCAAAACTCGCATAAAACTGAATATCACATTACTCAAAAATCGCATTAATCTAGATTTGCATTAATTAAAATTCGCGTAAATCGAAACTTGCAGACGTTGTTCTTATGCAGTACGGTCCTGCAGAAACCAATTTTCGCTTAATACTTTTTCATTTAACATTCGACTTTTCAAGAACGAATTAACAGCACTTAAGAGTTAGTATATTATAAACATGTTAGTATAGTATATTTATACAGTTATCAATACTCTTATTTCGACGTAACATTACCTCAGTTACAAACAATGTCCAACAAAAGTTGCTTGACAAACATAGCTACGACATCTCATTTAAGGTAATTTATCGAGCACTGCTTTTTGTGAGATTACCAAGTTTTATACTTCTGGGGATGTGCAGTACATAAATAACAAGTAATGTACTCTTACTGGGCTTACAACTTCTTCCACAGAGTTTTTGGCAACGAGGTAATGGTCGTTGGTATCTTTTCTTCTCTAATGTACTTTTAGCATTCGGTAATTTACTGCCTATACAAAATGCCTTTTCCACTCACAAAATAAAAAGGAAACTTATAATGTACGACCTTGATGCATCATCGAACGATTTGTTTACACACTCGTGACCATGATGACTATATTTGAAAAATCGCTCTCGTATAAAATGAATTACTGAAGGTCATGGTTTTCTACACTGAGTTCACAGCTCGCTATATAAAACACTTTAATTGACACTTTACTAGTGATCGACGACAGTTTAAAAAGCCATAAAGAAATAAAACACCACCAGCGCCTGCTGCCATTTGCCATTATTACCGTAATACTACAATTATTATTCGAGCAAAAAAATAATCTTATTCTCAATCAAAGTTATCTTAGCTCATCTTCATTTCTAATCTATCATCATCTTTTGACACGAGTGACACGACACGACTGTGTACAAAACCAGTTACATTAAGTTACTTTAATGGTTATTAATTGCCTCGGTCTTGATTGGACTTTGTTTTTTATACTCTTAACAAAAAAAAAGTTTCACAATTAAGAATTAATTGCATTTCATGGTGATATTAAGACATTGACGAATAGTTTATTTTCACATAGTGCACAATGCAATATGAAAAAACTCGCCCTGAGTCTCAACCTTACAGATTCACTAAAAAACGGATAAATTAATGGTTGCTACGCACCAATTAAAAGAGAACTCGTGTTGATTAACAATCCATTGATCTTAATCAGGATCATGTGATAGCTTCATTAGCGCTTACTCAATCCTGCACTTTCACCTTCACCTTTTCTCTCCACCTGTTCTGGAAGGAAACTAGACGACACTTGGCATCTAGTGATGTGTTTTTTCATACACACACACACAAAAAAAAATTCTAATCCACATTAGCTGATGATAGCTCAGCCACGATTATCTATTACGAAACTACGATTGTAAAAAAAAAATACAGCTTAAAAAAACAAAAAAAAAACAAACATTAAAAAAACCATATTGGACAGAGTGCTACCGGTATGACATACTAAGAAGTAGGATTTGCGATACACGTGTTAAGGAAGTTTAATAGACAAGCAAGGTTGCTATCAAAGTATGAGTGAAACGTAAAGTTGAACGCATATTGGCAAATAGCCATTACAACAGTAAAAAAAAATATTAAGTATAATATAATACAAGGTTTGGCTTACGGTGGCAAACCTTTTTTACTTTTAATTATAATCTTGAATGTCCTAGAAAATACCTTGCATAATGTTTATACATTATTGAACAGCTCTTGAAATATATATTTTTTAAAATAAATATATTTTTTTGGAAATGATAGTTTTTGAAGATGAGGTAATGACAGTTTTCAATAAGTATTTGGTGCAAAAAAATTAAACGTGAAACATTACATTATTTTCATTGAGTACCGGATAAAAATGAAGGGTCTGGTGTAAAAAGGGTGTTAAATAACATTTTCACAATTTCGAGGAAATCTCGTTTAAAGATCTGAACTTGCCTTGTTCTTTATAGGCTAACTTCACACTTCTTGAATTAATATCTTTGCACATATTGTTGTTTTGCTCAAAATTATGCGTCAGGACGGTAGAAATTGCACCTAACATACTCGAAAATACTTGTAGGTCATTTTTGACAAAAATGTTTCTTAACGCCCTTTTACACCAGACCCTTCTACACATATCATGGATGTGTACAGAAAAAAATATATGATGCTAGAATATATAATTACCCGAGAAAAGTTTACGCGACCCCCCCCCCCAATATAAAAGTGGTATACAAACCAAACGGTTTTGTTACATTACAAACCATTACAAAAACTTATCTTTTACTTTAAATATATCATAAAAACAATATCGGAAAACAACACATACACGTTTTTTTAATTGTTCTGTACATTTTATTTTAATTTTTCGCGACCCCTACATTCAGTTACGCGACTCCTTTGGAAGTCCCTACCCACAGTTTGAGAAGTCCTGGTTTAGACCACCTGTTACACGCAAGAATGATGCAATTTTGGGTATGGCAGTTCGAGCAGTTTGTGACGTCAGCTTCTTGCCAACCAGTTTTCATTGGTTGGGAAAGAAGGTGACATCACAGTTGTTCATAAATTGCTTTGAATTGCCATACCTAAAATTGCCCAACTCTTGCGTTTGACAAAGTTTTAACTGAAACCAGACTGGTATTTGATATAGACAGTCTCACTGTGAATGTACAGGGTATCCCAAAAGACTCCAAACATAGGTAATGAGCTTTTCATGAGAAATCGTTTAAGAATGATTTTGACCAAAAGAGAACGTATACAGGATGTCCAAAAATCTCCATATTTTAAGGAGATTTTGTCACTTTTAAAAAATAAAATGTGACCCTATTACTACATCTTAATAAATTTTCCCAAAAATATTCGTTATACGTTACAAGGAAACACCTAAAAAACGTATCTATGGAAACTTTTGGGACACCCTGTATTATTTTCATAAACTTTGCAACTCATTTTTAAGCAACCAAGAAAACCTTGTTAAAGAAAACACGTTAAACGTGTTAAAAAAAATTCCACAACCAACAGTTGAACCTACACCCCCCAAACAACAACAACAACAAAACTACTTGTTGATGTAAAATAACAAATTGAAACAAACGACACTATAAATTTACAGTATGTACTTTTCGCTCTGTCCAAATTGCAATCTCCCATTTCTGTAAATTATAAGCGCAGTATAAAGTTTAGATGTGGAACTCATTTTAGACTATCATTAACTCACGTCGTAATGCAGATCAACAAACTGCCCTTAAGGATTCAATTAAAAATCTGCCTCTCAAATAATAAATAAAATTTAAAAAACCCAACCCACATATCTCGTTTAAAGTCGATTAAAAAAATTTCGTATTCCTTGTTGACTAGAAAGGAAATCACTTTTTTTAACGTATATTTCCTCCAGCAATTACCGTACTTTTTATAGTATCAATCGTAATGATACATTGAGAAAACTGTTCGAATTTCGATTGCTCAAATCTGCATTAATATCACCATCATTATATGTATTTTCAACCCTACTGGTAAGTTTTTCGCTCACACACACTGAACCAAGAATGATTGATGGGTCAATGTTGAAATATATTCAACTATGGCGTTGAATATATCAACCTATATTTAGGTTCTCACGCCATTGAAACTTCCTAAGAACATTGTGTACTTCCTAAATACATTTAAACTTCCTTAGAGCAAAGTATAGTAATGATTTGAAGCATTTCCGAGCATTACAACAGTAACATATAACAAGTACCAAACTCGGTGTTTACATATAGTGAAATATTCTACCAGTTTAACTTCAACGGTATTGAAATGAAGAAAACCTTATAGACGTTTTACGACAAGCAAAGATTGGTCGGTTTTTGTAATAATACACTACACTTACATTGCAGTGAAAAGAGAATGAAACGTAGGTATATCTCAGCAAACACTTTTCGAGGAAAAACGGACCCTACGTGTGACAAAATCTCAGAATTAGATGGACATTAATCCGTCTAAATTTGAGACAAAAAATGTTCCACGACTCCAGCCTATGTTCAAAATTTCAGCTCTGTAGGTCATCGGAAATCTACCAATAAAAAGCTCAAAGATGTTGAACTATTTCAACCTCAGAGTAAATTAAATAAAACAAGAGGTTTGAAAATATTTTAAGTTATTGAAACATCATAATTTCAAAAAATAAAATTTATAATACTTTTAAAATAAAATTCGTATATAGTGATATATTTTTAATTATTCTTTTATAACAGCAAAATTAAATGTTTTCTTAGTGAACAGCTGATGAATTATCTTTATTGTATTATGAAATAATTTTCCTCTATAGAATTATTACTATATTAGTATTCTATATACTTATTTTTTGAAATGTTCCAAGAGAAATACATGCAAGTATAATTTAAAGAATAAACAATATTTTTTATTCAACAAAATATATTTTTATAAATAAATATATATCATACAATTAATTAAATATATTGAAGATAATTTTATATAAATGTATTTAATTATAAAGTATTTAACTATCACATTAAGCAAATACTAATTTTTGGTACATAAATGACTCTATATCATACAATTGTTGGGAACTTTCACTTTAGGATGGTGGGCGGAGTTTAGGAAAAATATCGTTAAGATAAATAGAATATTTTAATGTTGTTGTTTTTTTACCTAACCTAACCCAGTGATGTAGATACCAGGTTAGGTTAATTAGAAAATACAACATTAAAATATTCCATTTATTTTCACGATGTTTTACCCAAACTCCACCCACCAACCTAAAGTAAAAGTTTACCTCACTATTTATATTCTAAACTAATTTCACTAATAATATAGACTAATATATAAAGCTCAATTTTTGAATTAACTTTTTCATATAGGATCATGTTCCTCAATACTTGGCAACTCACTAATCAACGTAACATGACAGGTATTTATAATTAATCCAGGATGAAATGCACGTTGATCTATGATTGTAGAGAAAACCATTATCTTTCAATAATCCCGTAATTCAATGTCAAACATTACATAAAATTTGAAATTAATTTAAAGTTATAATTCACGATTTGTTTATAGAAAAATGCACTCGTTTTACTCATCAAACTATAAAGTGCGCTACTATATTAATGTAGCCTACTTATACAGTATATTCGTTCCGTTCTGTTTACTCAAAACTACTGAAGCGCAGTGAGAAAGAAACAAAGTCACGTGATATAATCAAAAAATCTTTAACAAGAAGAAAAAAACTCAACTTTCTCCTTATCGACTAAAAAATCTCTTATGCATGAAATAGGCTTTTTGGACGAAAATTGATAGCGAATTGCGTTTTGACCCCACCTTTTTTTTCGCTTCACGTTATTTACTGTTTACATTTTTTGACTCGTCAGCTGTTTCAGTGATACGAATCGATCCAATCAAGTTATAAAAATCTGACTTAACACGCAGTCAGATTTTTAACATACAAAACTTCGAAACTATTGAACAATAGAAGGGCCTGGTGTAAAAGAGTAACATTTTTTGTCAGAATTTTTCGAAGGTGTTAGGTTCAATTCTGCCTCGCATAATTTTAAGCAAAAAAAACTCAAAATTTGAGAAAACAACAATAAGTGCAGAGAATATATTAGTGCAAGAAGTGTGAAGTAGCCCATAGACCGCGAGGCAAGTTCAGATCTTTAAACGAGTTTTCCTCGAAATTGTAAAAAAAAGAAATGTCACTTGACACCCTTTTTTACATCAGGCCCTTCAAATAAATTAAACCAAGAAAACAATAATATTTTACCTGTGGCAGACTATACCGACGACCAGTTCTCACAGCAGGCATGGTGATACCTTGATAATATTCGTTGACATCCGATAATTTTCTATTCATCTTGTAGCCGTTTGCAGCAGCCTTTTTTTCGCTTTACAGGAGGAAATGTAGATTTTTGTAACACTTACTGAGCGTGATAAAAAAGATAACTTAACAACACGTGCGATGACGAAGAATCAATATACGCGCACACACACACACACTGAGAAAAAGTACTCCCAAAGTTCCACCGATCAATATAAAGAAACAACAACAACAACGACGACGATGATGATGATGATAATGATGAGCGGGACGGAACGCGTAAAGCACGTTAATTATTGATGTGATGTTATTATACTTTTTTGATGCGACGAAAAATCACAAAAACAAAAACTGGTAAACTTCGAGATAGCAAAAAAAAAAATGCAAAACTTCCGTATGTTAACCCGAAACACACGTCGGAATGAAATTTTCGGCTGTTAAAAATTCCACAAAAAAAAAAAGTGCGTTGTGTTTTCGTTCGTAGATCGATGATAATTATGATGAAGATGGTGACAAAAAATAGTTGTATTCCAAACAAAAAATTGGTATATTCAAACTTGGAAGTAGCGGGAAATTTTCGCCAACTGCGGTTGCCGGTGAAACACTGCACTGACAGTAGTAGTAGTAGTATTTCATCCACCACCGACAAAACAGGTGACAAACGTCAGGTTGAGGACAAGGTGGAGGGTTCGAATCCGGCACTCCATAGGGAGAGAGAGTGTAAACAGAGTCGAACCCGCGTCTCGGAGGCAAAAATTGTTTCTGGAAGCTGTGACTTTGCGTGAAGAGGGAGGAGATGTGGTGTAGTACTACTACTGTGTTGAACATCCGGGACACTCCATCGTCAACAACCCGCTACTCGCGTGCAGGCTTTCCTTGTGACGTCATCACTGCTGTCGTTGTATTTTCTCTGCAGCAGACGATCCGTCGGCGGTTTTTGGCGCGGTCACGCCTGCCTGCTGGCTGGGGCTGCTATGGCTATTACAAACACATTAGTAATAAAGTTTAAAGTACGATTACTTAACGCTGAAATCACTTAACAATAAAAAAATTTCAACTTTTATGCGATAAAATCAACACTTTCCGTTAGTTTAACGATTCACAGCTCATAACCTGTTGTCTGTTGTTTCTTGTTGGCGCGGCGTGTTGAGCGCGTGTTCGAATTTGGTCGTTCGTACGCGCAAAACTCTGCGACCATGCGCATTCCATTCCAATTTCTGATTGGATCCAAGTTGTCAATTAGTAGTTGCAATGATACGAAACTTCACTAAATTTATACGTATAAGCTAATATATTTTTTAATACGAAAACTAGCAATAGTTCTTTTATCTCATAGGATTATCCCTATGGTAGAAATTAAAAATATACATATACATATACAGTACTGCATATTGTATATCTCTACTAGATTAAATTTATAATAAAAAAGTTGTTTCACCATGTTTTATTTACACCGCTATAAGGTGAATTTGTATTCACCCCTATGGGGTGCAACATAAAAAATAAATAAATAAAATGTACTGTATGTGGTACTGTATTGTTCCGATTTTATCGTTAAAACGTACATGTTTCAATATAAATTCAGTTTCAGATGAAATGGATTGAGTAAGGTAAAAGGTACCAGTGATCGTGTAGCAAGTAGGTGACCACTTTTGAGAAAAATACTAAAAACAAGTACATTAAAAATGCTTTTTATGCATAATTTTTTATATATCGTCATATACAGATATACATAGTACATACATAATGCAAAGATTCTGTTTCTGATTTCTGCAGGTTTCGATTTATGCGAATTAACATTTATGCAATTTTTCAATAATTCCATTTTTGATTTCTGCTAGTCTCGATTTATTTATTATATATTTTATTTATTATTTTTTTACACGTGGATTTATGCAGTTTTTCATTTATGCGAAGGACTTATGCGGTTCTCGTTTCACGCATTTTTGGTACATTGAACTATACACTATACCTAATAGTCCAGTATACAGTCCAATAATACAGTATTATTTTCCATAAACGAATATAAGTTCAATTTCTAGCTCGTTCACAAACTCATAACTCATTCACAAACTAACTAACTCACTCACAAGTGAAGCTAATATAAAGAGTATAATAATAAGAAAGTTTCAAGTGGGTGGGGAAAATAATCCTTTGAAAACAATGCAAATGAGATGCCAAACTCGATCATGATGATTTGCAATTATCACATGTGTAGTGGATTATAGGTATCAATGGCAATTAAGTGATTACATGCAGGTGATTGAAATGCTTTTATCTCGCCATTTGCTAAAGAACAGATCTGTAAACAGGGCTGAATAAAACCTGACTACTTAAGAATTTATAAGTGAATCTTGCGTCTTTAGACTGCTCACAGTATCCAGAGTTGTAGAGTAGATTCAGCCATCTAATGTCGTGATTTAGATAATAAAACAATAAGTTATAACTGTTTGTGTGGAGAATTGTTCTTAACTACTGGCATGGCACCTTTAACTTAATGTAATAATGTTCTTCATGGTTTCAATGTACCACTTCCAATATGCGTACTGTACTGATCTGAACCTTGTTTAGATAGAGCTAATCGATTCCTATTCCGAGTTCCATTCCTATTTGATTAAATAATTGGTGCGTGTTGATTCATAATAAATGAATTTGCAATCTATTAATAACTGCATATTCTACTCCTTATAGTGCTGTAATAAGATTAGACGAAGTTAATCGATATTGTCGATGCTTCAAAATTGTCCAGCCACACACACAGAGTAACGTATTATAGGACACTTTATGTATGGTATAAAATTAAGTAGTTTACTAACCATGATATGAACAAAACAGCCTCGGATTATTTATTATTAAGGCGCGTTTACACGATGATAGGTTTGGCGATAGTGCTATCATGACAGCGACAACTATCTTCGTGTAAATGAAGATTTATATGCAGTAATATCCAAAATATTATTTGGAATATGTTTTAATTGTAGAAAACATTCGAAATGTGACATCATTTATACGAAGATAACTGTGACGATAGTCGCTGTCATGACAGCAACTATCATCGCCAAAATTATTTATCATCGTGTAAACGCGCCTTCACTAACAAAATGAGGAAACCAATATGAGCAGTCGCTGCAATAAAGAGTGAACTCATCCAAAATATTTTTCAACTATCTTTGACATTTAGTTTAACATTTTGTCATAAATTCTGGGAAACAAAACTTGTTATAATGCACGTAAAGCTGAACTATCGACACAACTAAAGCAATTAACCTTGGATTTCTATGCATTTATCATGAAGTCGATCAATAATGAAATATGCAGTGACAAGTCACGTGATGAAATATTCATATTCATACAGAATTTGTTGTCATTTTTTTTTCATGAAAACTATTTTATTTTTTTAGCCACGTATAATGTATACATGAACCTTTTACATATACTTTATAACAGGAAATCATAATAAATCTATCAGCTTAATTTTTTTTCTTCTTACGTTAAGGTTAACTAACAAAATTTACTTCAGAGTTTCACGTATACGTAGTTGGTATGAAAACCTCCTGACGCGCAATTTTTGGTGTGGCAAGTGAAACAATCGGTGGACAACGATGACGTCAACCAACCAACCAGTTTTTTATTGGTTAGACAAAAAGATGACGTCACAATTTTCTACAAATTGGCACACCAAAAATGACGTGACAAGGGTCTTAAAAGAACTCATCCGTGAAAAATTACAATACATAGGGTGACCCAGCAGAACAATAAGACCATAGCAGCGACGTTAACAGAATATAACTACTGCCTTGCTGTTTTTGAACCACCCTGTATCTGGGGGTTCTTAAGTGAAGTTACACTTACGATTCGGCTATTCACTATTATATCAGATAGTGACCAATAAAATTCATGCGAGTTTTCAAAAAAAAATTTTTTTTTGGAAGTAACTGACTTTAAAAAACACATCCGAACTTCATTGGTTACCTAAAATTTTAAGTCACGCATGGTAACTACTCATTATTGAAAAATCAATATACATAACTACGCTTTTAAAATTTAACTACTGGTTTAGTGATCATTTTAACTAGTTTTATTCAATAGAAAGCTATACTTATTCACTAATTACACTAACTACGCTCCATTTCGTAGTGAATAATAATAACAAATTTCATTTTAAGTAACACACAGCAATGCTAATGCAATACCACATCTAAGCGAGCGTTCATAAAAATCATTCAAATATTGTAATTTAATTCGTACCAAACATGAATATTTCATAAGCCTTAATTTATCTGAACAATACACCATCTGTGTGGTGTTGATGAAAAATTTGCCCAAAATATAATTAATATTCACAAGGACGTTCATGGGTGAGAGAAAGAGTTTGATCGGAATATGATATAGTACGCTACTACGTCAAAACACAACGTTACATAATTCCATATGATGTCGAGGGCCGGTTTTTTATTTTTCTTAGAAGCTTCCCCTTCATGTGTCACTTGTGTCAAACCTGCAACGTGCCTCGAATAGCTCCACCCTTCATTACTTGGAGCATCAAAAAATAGGCACAGATTCTTCTTCAACCCTGATCTTATGACTTTGTGTTTTAAACATGTCAAGAAATAGGTATGCGATTACCGCCCAGATCTATTATTTATTGAAATCAAGATATTCCTTCGAGCGATTCCACCCATGGGCGAAATGAGTGATTTTGAAAAATTACTTATATTTTTCGCATTTGATCAAATTACTCTACTGAAACAACGCACATTTCAAAACATAAGTTATCGAATTTTCTACTATGTTATATAATAGTTCAATCTAGACTACTCTTTATATACTACGGTACTAGCATAGCACTGTTGACCGTCAACAATGACGGGAAAGCTTTAGATCGTTTCAGCTCATGTTGCCTTTCAGCGTTACAAACACAGAATTGGAAAACTAGACAGGAAAAATATAATTACCCGGATCTGTGTTTATCTGTATCTGTCTATCTGGAACGCTTTTTGTGTACACTCACGTTGTCATGGTGAACTCCAAGTGATCCACGAGATTCTTCACCAGTTGTATACGTTATGGTTCATGGAAAAATTGTACACAAAGATGAATAAACACAGATCACCATAATTTATTTCAAAACAAAATGCATTAAATTAAGGTCTGGAATTCGGTCTCGTCATTATTGACAGATTAACTCCTAGACCTGTCATTATTTGACGAGCATACTTTTATCACTAACAATTTAAAAACCTATAACTTATTTTAACCTATTTTCCATGCAATATAGACATAAAGTACGTTCATGGAACTGACCAGATATTCACAATTCCTTGTTCAAGGGGTTAACATTGTACAGGATTTCAGGTCACCTGATATTTATCAACGTGAAAAAATAAGTGTGTGAAAAATTTATGATAGTTATAAAATTAATTAGATCATCAAAATATAGCAATAAACTGAAGTAACAGTCAGAAAATCGTAAAAATTCCAATTTTAACAAGTATACAAGGAAGCAATACAATCCGCATCGATACCGTTCGTTTTTATTATAACACGGAAGTGAAAATTTTAAAAATCCAACTACTTTTCCAATCGTTTCTTTTTATGTCAAAATCAATAATTTATTTTTAACTTACACACTACGACTACAGGGTGGTCATAAAGCCTGGACACGTAGGCAAATACGCAAATAATGACAAGTGCTTGTACGTGTTAGTATTTCTATCGCACATTGCAATCAAGATCAACTTTTGTTTAACTTTCATACCATTTGTATGGGTCACATTTCTCTGTCCTGAAAATCTTTTGGATCGTACTCCAGGGTATCCCAAGTTCCATATGAAGGGTTACTACTTGTCGACATATCAAACTTCACACGTTCTTCCGTTGTCATTGACATAGTTGTATGCCTCAAAGAAAAGCTGTACAAAAACATTTGCGTGTACTGTATGTTTCCAGAACTTATGGTCACCCTGTATTTGTTTATTAATAGTGCTGTTTTTCTATAAAAAAAATAACATAGTTAGACGGTACGCAAAATTTAACATTGATACAAATTCGATAGATTATCGATAAAAGCTCGACAATTTATCAATATATAAACTCGAAAAAATATCGATCAAATTTAAAGTGAAAATATTCGCGTATACCGTCGTTGAAAAGCAGCACTTATTACTATTTTCGCATTTTGTGTTATTGCACTTACACATTTTGTGCCCAATACGTCACATCAGCTGTTAATGGAAAACAGAAGCTTCGCAGCATCACTTTAGCCTATAGCGATGTGATGAGGCATTATAACAAGCATTTTTTTAAATTATATAGAATTATAGAATTATATTATAGGATTATAAAATTATATAATTAAACTCACGCTTTTTCAACTTAACCCGAGTCATTATGACCCTGTTTACTTCAAATTTACAAAAAAGAACGACTCTTAATCTTTAGTTATAAACTGAAAATACTAAAATACTGAAAACAAAAGTTCGTAGATACAAAATTTTGACCAATCTCGGCATAACGTTAAACGATACAGGGTGCTTCATCTCAAGTGTATCAATGGAATATATGATGAAATATAATGGAATACATCAATAAAAAATCAATATGGCGGACGCTACATGCCATATATGTATTAATCTTTAGACCCTCCTACAGGCTAAATGGCTCGATAGATTTTGATAAATAATATGTCCTCGGATCTGTCTTATTCTCACGAGTGACACTGGCTATATGGCATCAATGAAAAACCAATATGGCAGACGTTATATGCCAGTATATAGAAATTGTGCATACAAAAACAAGACAACTCGGTGAATTTTAATGAATGAGGTGTCTATGGATTCGTCTTAATGTATCGAGTGTCACTGCTTATGTGCTGTTAATTAAAAAACCAATATGTCGAACGCTATATAATATGCCAATATATAAAGCGTATGTTTAAAAAGCATTTTTAATGCACTTGTTATGTTGCTTTCCTTTTTTAAAGTTCCTAATATTTAGTGGCTCATAAGATGAACTGTCAATGCCTTCTTATGAAATTCCTAATCGAGTGGAAAATTTTAACATTTCTTTTTTTGTTACTGGACGAAACTTGCTTTCTTATCAGTTGCCGAACCTCGCTACAAAGAAGAATGAAAAAAAAAATTCCATTTTGGAGGCCATAATAAATTTTTCATATGTAAGACAGAATGATATCATCCTTGCTACAGAGAGTTGAAGGAAAAGCCGAAAGGGTTATCCGTTAAAAAACAAGGGTTCATGTGCGCCGAGGATGCCATTATCATCCGAAACCTTGACATTTTAATTACAATTACATCATTTTTCGATGGATGAAAAAAACGTGGTCTGCATTTTTAATTCCCTAGAAGCTCCTCAACGTCTACTACAGCCGTATAACAACAACAACAAAAAAAGTTCATGAAAATTACTGGGTGTCAACAGCTGTTGTTTAGATGAAGATGCTATTCGCAGAAGTTTTCTATATAACAATGTCCCAAAGACTTTTTGCAGGAAAGCCTTCGGGGAAAAATACCATCTTCGAAGATCTGAGAACTTTTTGTCTGGGCTAGAGGAAAAAAAAAGGAGGGGAGGGGGTGCATTTATACTAACGAAAATTAGTGTATTGATTTATAAGTTTTGATGATACGAGATAATCTAATGGTAATTAAGGTTATGTAGAAATCATAAATTCCAAGCTGATGTAATGTAACCCGATGCTGCACAATGATCAGTTCATATAGGCCTAGTATCATGTTGTTGATGGAAGTCCTTCAATAAATTATCACTGTGTAGTGAACAATAAATGTAAAAATAAATATCTATCGCAATAGATGTCTAACATTACACCTTATTGTATTAGATTGTAAAGAGCGTTTAACATTGTAAAGGTTGTATATTATATCAAACAGTTTATATATCCCTCTGTCTGAAAATATGGTCTTACATTCCATGTTAAACTTTTCGATTACGGACAATTTAAAGAAATAATAAGTTTTTATTTAGTTCATAGTATTCTTAATGTGGTAAAATGTAACTTTCTGGTAAGTAAGTTAATTGGTAAAACTTGCAATTTGTTTGTTGAAAATGACGCCCGTTGTAACTGCAATAATGAACCTATTTTAGCCCTAACTTTTGGATCGCCCTGTATAATAAATCAAAAAACTGTGGGCTCGTGTCGTAATCAGCATATGACTAATATGAGTAAATAAAACAATGCACCTTGTATTAGAGAATATCTTTATAATTTACGCAAATTACGTAAACTTTGAATTGTAATTAAAGTACTGTGAGAAATGTAAACCATTATTTGGAACAAAAAAGAAATAAACAGCCAAATGTAAGCCATATTTTGTGACAGAGAATGTAATGTTTTTTCAGAACACGTCATAACTCATAACAATTGAGTGGCTCACCCTACATATGTTTCTAATAGAGAAGCTTGATATAGATGTTATTTGGTATCCTATAGTCATAATAGCGCAACAAAACATTTCCGGTATTCTTAAGCCCATTTTACACGTCAAACTTTTTAAATCAAATTCCATCGATTTCAACTGTTTTTCTGACGTCATACACACGACTAGGTGCGTTTTCGTGCTTTCGGTCAAACAACGAAACACAACAAAAGCACTGAAACGCGCCCGGATGAGTGTATGACGTCAGCAAAAGTTTGAATCGATGGAATTTGATTGAAACAGTTTCAAGTGTAAATGGACTTTAGATTACCAAAATTTCAATATGTAACCTAATATCCAGTTAATCAATACCTCAAAAAACTTATCTCCACCAACTTGTAGTAATTCAAAACTTATCCACCACCTTGTATTCAGCCATTAGAATGAACAATGACATTCATTTGTTGAAGCTTTGCGAGTTTAGCCAATTAAGCTGTCGCTTTTAATCCGTTGTTTATTTGACCACTGGATGGTGGTTGAGTTGATCCTGTCAATTTGTATGTACACCTACAAAATGGAAAACCTCTTAACGATAATAAATAAAACATTGATTGATTGCTGGCATTGGAAAGACAACTAAAAATTCGCATCATCAGATTAGGCTTTCTAAATATTTAATCATTGATTCATTTTCAATAGTAAATTGATTCTATTAAATTCTGAACTTTGTTTATATTTTACAACGAATTAGATATAATATTGTACATGTATTTTCCGGCATCACTCGCATTTCGTGATCAATCAAATTAATATTATATGCCAGATTTATTCACCTATTATATAAATTAACAACAGGTACTTGTGCAAATAGCTCATCAACTTTTTAACTGAAGCTAGTCCAAAAAATTGTTCCTGACCACGAGCATTGGGCGTGGGGTACAATTTATTTCGTGACAGTATCATTTAATTAAACAGCTGTTTCGCGTGAAGAACGACTGCAATATAGCAAACCATTCACTTACATAAACATTTCTGTCACAGCAACAATTTAAATTGTGTAACACACACTGCATAAATAATGTGTAGTGACATCCAGCATGTCACCTGTTGCTGCACTGCAACTGCAACGTTCCCTGCCAACACAGCATCGCAGTTATCAAACGTTTGCAATGAAAATAAGCTAACCAAAGTTAAACGCAATAATCATTTATGAATAATATCATTCTAAATTGTTTAACTGGAATAACCATTCGAAATATTTATCAAACAGATGACAGTAAATTATAAGCGACGAAATGATATTATTTAAACTATTAAAGTAGTTTCAGTATCTGGTATACATGCCTAATATCTTCTTGTGTACTGTATCTGTATGATGGTTTTAAAAATTTGAGAACCAAAATTTTTGTTTAACCTGTTTAATGACAGCAGATTCAAAACGTTGTCATTAAATGAAAAACAATATTTGTTTCGTATATGTTACAGAGAATGTATATAATCCAGGCATTGTTTACAAAACTTGGTTTATGAAATTAGCATGAATAGTTATGTGATTTAGGTTAGGTTTAAATTTTGGCTTGAATGTTTTTCTCAGAAAAAATGTACTAACCTAACCTAAACTAACCTCATCTGAAAAGTTCTATACAAGATGATGTTATTTCATATTTTGCCAAAAGAAGCGAGGCAAGTATTCAATGCCTGCAAAATATATAATTCTCGTTTGCCTAGAAGCACCGCTTGTGGCGCTAATAGTTTTTGTTTTGAACTAACCTAAATTAGTGTCTCAGCGCATCAGTTTAGGTTAATTAAAGAGTACAACACGTAATAATTGAAGGTTTGCCCGGAACAACGTTGTATGTTACAAAAATTTAAGGTTGAGATTATTATGGAAAAACGTGCCTCAGGCCTAGCTATTAAAAAAAAAAAATAGTGCCGCCAATAGACAAACTCTCACCTACTAAAACATACATATATCACTTCAAAATTGGTCACCTAATATATTGTGACAATTAATGTGTTGCTGAATACTTCTTTTGTCATTTACTCAAAACTGTGAATTGTTACATTCAACGTTATTCCGGGCAAGCCTTCCATTTATCATTAATCATAAAATTAATACTTTTGATCTTACCTAAACTGGAACCACTAACGTCACAAGCGGTGCCTCTCAGCAATCGAAAAAAAGTAGTGTGTCAATTTTTCCAATATGCGCCCTCTGGCCGAAATCTTTCGTAATTTTGTCAGCATCTTTTCGTTCTTGGTTTAGGTGACAATATAAAAGTCATACATGCTTATCATACATACATAGTAACTACATGTTTAAATAAACTCTTATTTTACATAGCATTGATGCATAGAATGAGTTCAACAGTGTATACCTTTTTTTCAAAGTAATTAAGTTATTTAATTACTTTAAATTAGTTTTAATTATGACAGTTAGGCTAAGGAATTGCAAGAAAAATTTTTGAAGATCTTAAATTATTAATTCATTTAAAAAATAAAATCATCAAAATAATACAAAAAAATGCGTTTTTCTTATTTTTTAGACAAACACTTTTCAGTATTCCTCCCATTTGCCAACAAATCAACTCACGCACATAGACATAACACATCTTATTTAAATCTATACACCACTGTACTTTTGAATAACGTATAAGTTTCGTTGTGTTAGTTCTTAACTTTCGTTTGCACGGCGCTACCGTAGTAAAGGAAGTTGCCCCTGTTTTTCATTCCGCAGGGCGCAGACCCCGTAGCACATCCTGTCTTTTTTGTAGGAAGAAGGTTTCCATCAATCTACGTGTGTGGATGCCAAGTTTACTCTCTATTTTGTTATAAAGGTGAGAAAAATCAAGTCATAATTGACCTCTACGATCATTTTACGCGTGTGGTTTTAATTATATTCGACCATGGAGCTGTAGATTCGATTATTGTACGTTGGAATTAAACTATAGTTGTAAGCCTAACACAAGGTGCGTTCGGCAATCGAACAATCAAAGCACATGGTTCTCGGTACATGCATTTTCCAGCAAAGATTTTAGTGTTAATTCTCTTATTGATTCAATATAATGTATTTTTACTAATTAAATGGATTATTTGATAGTTTGTGAGAGAAAACTAGTATAATATAGGGGATAATTACTTAAGTACTTAAGACGATAAGATAAGTACTTAAGACGATGTATATCAAATGATTCAATCTCGTTTTTCTTTTGTTTTTTTGCAGATGCCTCCAGTTTCAGTAAAAGATGTCGATCAAGCGGAGTTTGTGAGGGCATTGTCAGCCTTTCTGAAAAAGTATGTACAAGATAATTCCGATATGGTTAAGATACTCGCTCGTTCGTCTAACAAATATCTTTCAACCGTAGGTCTGGCAAATTGCAAGTGCCACCATGGGTCGATTGTGTTAAGACCGGTATATACAAAGAACTTTCACCTTACGACGACGATTGGTTTTACACAAGAACCGCCTCCGTAGCGAGACATTTATACATTCGTTCGCCTGCTGGTGTAGGAGCGTTTACCAAAATTTACGGAGGTACGCTGCTTTTCTTTCTCATTTTGATTCATGTCGATTATCTTTTACTACAGTGAAACTTCTGTAACTGGAATTTTTTCTAGGCCCCTATAACCAGCTACACATATAAACGAACTTATCCAACTTAAAATTTTTCTTTTCATTTCCTTGGGTGTTTGAGTTGAAGAAGTTGGACTGTAATAGTATTTGGGTTTTGTTTTGTTTTTTTAGGTCGTAAGAGGAATGGTGTGAAGCCTTCCCATTATTGCCGTGGATCAGCAACGATAGCTCGTAAATGCCTGTCTGCATTAGAGCAGTTGAAGTTGGTGGAAAAAGATGCCGGAGGGTACGTTTTGTTTTGATGTTAACCATGTTGCCGCCTAGTGTGCGTGAGACTCGTGTGACTTTTCATTTTACTCATTTGCAGTGGCCGTAAACTCACATCTCAAGGGCGACGTGATTTAGACAGAATTGCTGCCCAGATCAAGTGTAATAAAAAGCCCAAAACTAAACCAGCACCAGCAAAGTAAAAGAATGGAAATTTGAGTTTACCAATAAATAATGTGTTAACACACACTTGCTTTTTCTTTGTCAATCTTGATATCTTTGCTCATAGTTATCAAATTAAATTCAGTGCACTAAGACTGCTTTTTGGTGTTCACTAATATAGGCAGCGTTCACTTTAACATTTTTAGTGCAAACAATTTCAGTGAGTTGAATCAATAACTCTTTGCGACTTACACGAATCTTAAACACTGTATCAACTGTCTTTGGACTGTTTGTGCATGAAAAACGTCCAAAGGGAAGTAACCCTAATTGTTTCCATGTAAGGGTTACTGGAAACCAAGTCTCAATGAAAGTTTTTGTGTGGCAAACTGAGCAATTTGTGTATCGCTGATGTTAGTTATGCAGACTGCTTGACTTACCACACCAAAAATTATGAGGGGCCTTAGGATTTCCATTTGTCTATGAAGAGTGTTGGGTGCATCATTGTCTGTTTACAGCTCTTGTAGGGGTCAATGCATCTGTACTCCCGAGTATTACATCATACTGTTTGAGTATTTTTTGTCTTAAACTATATCTTTGTGGATAAATTATGGGCTTTTATGTGCATTTGATGAACGGGAATTGCTATTCGTAGTGGTATGAAATCGAACCCATCTTATGAGGGGAGTCTTGGCTTAAAAGTAAAATTTTGGTTGGAAAAACATTTGCAGACTGAATACTTGATTAAATGCTGAACTGAGTTAACAAATTTAGTTCCTGCTATTGCTTTTGAATTTTTTTTAGCTCTGGTATTGTTGCAGAGAGTGCATTTTGCATTGTTCTCAAACAACATTTGAATTTTGTTAGCTTAAGTTATAAATTATTCCACACAATGATAATTATGCCACAGAAAAGGTGCAAACTAATGTCTTGCTAATATGGCTTGTAAACATGTCAGCTGGTTCCATTTCCTTAGAAGAGGAGTCTGAAAGGATTTGTACAACCTGTCAATGGTGCATGGTCATAGCTGGATTCTTCATCAACACCATCGGTGATGGAATAATTTATACATTCGGAGTCATGTTTCCCGACATACTGGAGGAATTCAATGGTTGCCGAGAGCACACGGCGTGGATTGGTTCCCTTGCCCGAGGACATGTGCAACTGATCGGTATTGTAGTAAAAAATAATGTACCTTGGAAAGTTGGTGAATCGGCCAAATGCTAATTACTAGTGATAGGAATTTTAGTTGGACCCTTGGTGAAACAAGTTGGATGCTGCCTCGTAACTATGATTGGATCTGTTATCGCGTCCTTCGCTTTTTTCATTTCTTATTTTGCCGTTAACGTAGTGTATCTCGATTTTTCTTATGGAATCCTTGGCGGTGAGTTTTGAATTTCTTGCATACCGTGTTTAGAATGGCCTTTTGTGTGTAATTCTTTTGGCTGCTGACACTTTTCCAGGATGCGGTGTGGGCATGTGCATTCATCCGGCAGTTATTGCCAGTACCGTACATTTCAAAACTCACCGTGGTTTCGCAGTTGGTATCGTGACTGCTGGGTCAGGTGCTGGAACTTTCATTTTAGGCCCGCTCAGTTATTGGTTGATATCCCAAGTGGGTTGGCGTGGAAATTGCATTTTCTGCAGCTGTCTCACACTGCTTTGTATTCCGTTGGCGATATTCCTAACGCCCAAAAATCCATGCCAGTGTTGGAAAGTATGCTTTGGTGATAACGTGTTTGTCCCACAACACAAGGTATTCTTGATCTACAACTGGAATAACTACACGTTCACTTGACGAGTCAACATTCTCATAGGGTTTCTTATCCAAAATCTAGCCATCTGATGAGTTGCACTGTTCGATATCTTACACGTATAGCACTGACATACCTGTAGATGATGAACTAGCTCACAAAGAAGGTATTTTTAAACGACCAGTCAGGCAGAAGGTGTATCAAGTAACACCAGCCAGATCAATGCAGATCTTTTTTAACAAGATATGGAAAATAAAACAAGCACGCAGAAGATGCATGGTAGATGAAACACCAACGCGTTGCCAGAGAATCAGAAATGTCATTAGTGTACGTGAATCTTGTCTCTACGTAGTGGTGATTAATAGGGTTGATTTAATAATTGTCTTACCGTGGATTTTGTTTTCTATTTTTGCAGTCCTATTTGGATTTCTCGGTGCTTCGGTATCCTCGATTCATATTTGTCCTCCTTTCTGGAATAGTCGTCTCTCTCGGATTGTTTGTGCCACCACTGTTCCTCCAAGATTATGCCAAACATTTAAAAATCGACCTTACACTGTCGTCCTACCTATTCTCCATTATGGGTGGAAACAATATGGTAACTCAAAAACAAAATGTAAATGCATGATGAACTGAAAGTTCTAAAGACTAAATTTCCTTGTAGATAAGCCGTGTGCTTGCTGGTTGGTTATCAGATAGAAACTGGGCAAATTTGCTGGTGGTTTATGTCAGTGGGATAGTGATTGGTGGTGGATCGACGATTGTTGTAGCTTACTACAATGATTACGCTGGTCTTATTTTACACGCAGCTGTCTTTGGAGCTAGTTTAGGTAAGAATTCAAAGCACACCTATACCTCGCTATACGGCCTAGATACGTTCCAGAAAAGTTGGCCGCAAAGCAAAACGCCATATAACGAATCAATTATTTTGATCAATTAGTTTTGATGATTGACAGCCTTTATTTTGGCCGTAAATCGAAAAAGTGCCATAAATGAGAAATGCCGTATAGCGAGGTATAGGTGTACATCATGTTTCTAATGAGTTTGAACACTGCATATAGCAAAATTTCATTCGAAACCTTTCTCAATACATCTTTCAATCGAAGGGCTCCGGGCAATATAATGAAAAGCTACACTTTTTCCCAACATGACATTTTTACAATAAACTACAAGTACCATTCATTCTAGCTTGTTACTTTACCACTTCCTGGATATTCCATAAAATGGCAACATAATATAGAGAACTATCTTCTTTCTCAGCATGGTACTCTATGTCCAGTGAGGAAATTTCAGTTACCCCCCTCCCCAGAAAAACTCTAAATCTGTCACTATCTATGTCTATGAAGTCTCTCGTCAGAAAAACGGCTCTCCTGAACAATTTCAAAATGTGGCTCGTCATTATATTGCCCAAAGCCCCTTCAATTCTAGTCTCACAAACAAATTCAAAACAATTTTTGAATTTTGACAAGTTTTTGATCATATTTTTTGTTTCATTCAAATAAAAATGTAGGTTGTGTCTTATCACTCCGAAGTACAATGATAATGGAAGTGATGGGAATGGATTTGTTTTACGATTCTTTTAGCGTTTACCTTCTTTTTACTGGTATTGCTGCCTTAACGGGCCCTCCATTTGCAGGTAGTAAAGCTACTTATACAGGGTGTTCCAAAGTCTAGTTTTAACCACAGACACTACGCATAAAAAAACAACAACCCCTATAAACATGGGTCTGGAAAAGCTTTCCTTTTGAGACAACCCAAGGTGAAGTCCGGTGAATGCATAGGCTTATCGTCTCAATCACTGTATACAAATAAGTATGCATTTCCGAACCCATGTTTATTTGGACTTTGTTTTGAAGTATAGCATTTGTGGTTAATAAAACTTTTTAGAATACCCTGTAGAAAAGTAACTAAGATTTAGAAAAGTGTCTTGTGGTTTTGATACTGTTGTAAAGTACTTGATATTCAATGTGCAGGATTTCTTTACGAAGAAACAAACTCCTATCCCTTGACACTGGTCATGTCTGGGGCTTTAATCCTGAGTGGTGTTTTATTGTGGAGTTGCGTATGGCTTAGTATTTGTATAGAAAAACGTCAAGAACAAGCAGCGATTGCCATTGCCGCTGAACATGCTGTCGTCGAGGAAAGTGAAACGAGTTTATGATGTTTTCAAGTTAGTTGGAAACTTGTGTTTTGTGAAACATGCAAACTATACACTGTTTTAATACAATCATTGTACATAGTAGAAACTACATAAATAAATAAATCTTGTTGTAGTTTTCTTGAGATTTTTTTGCCGAGAAAGAGTTTGTAAGCATTTTATGTAATACCAAGTGTTACTGGCTGATTGATCTAAATTATATATTATTCAATCTCAAGTTTGCTGATAAAATGATACTGGTACTTTGATTGACACTTTTTTAATTGGAATCCCTTTAATGTCATTTGCCAAACAAAAATTACAAAATGCAACTTCTGAAGAAGAAATGAATAGTTAGCACAAAGAAAAAACAACATTGATTAATTTCAATCACAGCAGTATTTAAAAAAATAATTTTTTTTTTGTTATTTTGATTGAACAAAAATAAAATTATGAATTTCTTGCATATAAAAAATTTCAAGGAAGTCAACCTATGACGTCACTTACAGGTTGACCCTGAAACACAAATAGCGTCATAAAACTAGAACATAACCATAGTAACGTGACGTTTGCCATATTTTATGTTAGTACACGTATGCTTTGAAATTTCCTTTCCAATGAATGGCATGTCAAGTTGAAAACAAGCTGTTTTCTTAGGAGTGACAATACCTCACTCGCATTATAATAAGTCTAATGGGTTATACAGTAACAATTCTAGGTAGGTTGAAGTTGTGATTTTACTAATATCATAGAAGTCTACATCATACACGTTTCGTTCATCAGTAATGAACGAAACGTGTGTTTCTCATTATCAAGGGTAAAAATTTAAAAGGCACGTAATAATACAAGTTGTATGTAGTTGTAAATAACATAAGGTTGTACACTTCGACGACTCAATTTAAAAAAACAAATGTCCGGTTCAACCAATCCCAGTTTTTCTGCTCCAATATAAAATATACACACACACTAGCAGTGAAATGGTTATTATTCATCTCGTAAGAAATTGAACATGGCAGATAATCAATTCTGTGGATGATTAAAGAAGGGACCGTTTTGTCAATTTTCCATTCAGTCAACGTTTACAGTACAGTATGCTTGTGGTGGTGCTTCCAACGTGTTCTTGAAATTCAGTGATCAAAACGTTTGGTGACTGGTTGAATTACGTACGTATGAGTAACGCGATGAGTAGGAGACATCCTACAGCCAAAAGTATACTTTGTAAACAACATGTGTGCACA
This sequence comes from Cryptops parisi, assembly GCA_034695005.1. Taxonomy (NCBI): domain Eukaryota; kingdom Metazoa; phylum Arthropoda; class Chilopoda; order Scolopendromorpha; family Cryptopidae; genus Cryptops; species Cryptops parisi. The sequence continues at coordinate 52,401 of JAQIWH010000123.1, forward strand.
ATCCCATCAGTGTAGTACGCTCCGCTCCAGAGTAGTGCACATTTAAGTTTGAGCATGTATGACATGCCATGTTAACATTGTTGAATCATGAAGTGTCACTATCAATTGTGGTACGTCACGGTTGGATGGTTGAATGGGTCCCATATATAGTACGCAGAGCATGTGTGTCACAAATTGTGTTCATAAAAACCCATACTATTTACAACCATATGGCCATATTACACGATGAGTTACTGTCATTTGACTTTTGCCAGATTCAGGTTTTTCTCTTGTTCAAAACAAAACTTGAAGCATGCTTTCTATACATGGGACCAACTATGCTGACAGTATTGCCACAAACTCAGGACATTCACTACTTTCAAGCGAAGCATGCTACAGAAATGTACCTGTGAATGCATAATGACTCAAAAAAAAGTGTGCTCTCTGCTATAGATTGCTTTGTGACTGGTCAAACGGATGTGTACCACGACATGAATAATTAACGATAAGCCACACTTTTTACATCAAAGTGTACCTCGGAACTGTTTCTAGCTTGTTGCTTCACCACTTCCTGGATTTTCAGAAAAAATGGCTGCACGATATAGAAAATCATCTTGTTGCTCAGTATGGTACTCAATAGTACCACCAGAGATAGGGCTCTCCTGAACAATTTCAAAAATGCTGCTTATTGTCCGAAACCCTTGAATTCTAAATTTTTATTAACCTGGTTAGATTGTAGTTGTGTACCAGTATTATGTGTGTGCTGATCAACACTAACATAAATTGGCATTCCACCAATTGATGAAATTTCTGTGTCTGGAGTTATGTGACCATCTGTCCTATGCCCATCTGGTCTTGGAACCGTTCATTCTCGCATGTGTGTTTCAACCAGTTACCGAACATTTTGATCACAATAATAAAATAGGAACACCATCATTGAAAATTAGTTTGTGTAGTTACACATCAATGGATGAATGATCACAGTTTGATTGAAATCCAACCAATAACTTATAATTTTGTTGGCATAACAAAAATATTGTTTGTGTTGACACTTTCTCTCACTCTGGCTGACGAATCATTGTTTTTGTTTTGTTTTTATTAACAGGGGCTTCGATTCTTGCATTACTATTAGCTGGTTATCTAGCACAGCATTATCTGCCACCACCCCCACCTAAAATTTTCGGTATCGACTTGGGCACGACGTACTCTTGTATAGCAGTATATGAAGCGGTTACTGGTAAAGTGCGAGTGATTGATGTCGATGGTCATAAAACCATTCCAAGCATAATTGCATTTAGGTAAACGTCAGCATATTTTGCATGCTGTGTTTCTTTATATTGTTGGTTAATCTGTCTGTTTGTTTGTTTTTTTGCAGTGATCAGGCAGATATACTAGTCGGATATAATGCTCTTAAACAGATTGAAAAAAATTCTCAACGTACGTTATATGATGCCAAAAGATTTATAGGAAAAGTTTTCAATCTTGAAGAGTTACAGCAAGAAGCAAAACGATACCACTTTAAAGTAAATTTTTTTGTCCTAATTATTTTGCTTTGCGTTTAAATGATAAAAATACGCTTTTGCGTCGTCACATTGTTTTGTTTTTTTGTAAAAGTAAATGCTGCTTTTTTATTTTAGGTCGTAGAAGAAAATGGCATAGCAAAATTTCCAATTGTCGCTCACAACGTAACCTACGTGTCGCCGGAAATGGTTGGTGCGGAAATAATAAAAACGCTCCGCCGTGCAGCAGAAAAAAATCTCAGCTCCACGGTATCGAAAACTGTTTTGGCAGTGCCGGCAGATTTTGACGAATTGCAACGCAACTTTACCAAACAAGCTGCCAAACTGGCTGGTATGTTTTGTGAAAATTTAAACATAACACCATTTGAACTAACAATTGAAGGGCGTGTCGGACTAGAGAGACTACTGTATATCAAAGTGTGCAAAAAAATCTTTCACATATTTTGAAATTGGTATTTGCACCAAATGTTGGTCGACCTCTCACTCAAGTGAAACTATAGTTAAAATAGTATTTTTAAAATATTTGTCACTTCATGGCACTCATACGTTTTAACTTGCGACTCACTGACATATCTCAACAGTGAAACTAATATAAAGTGTGTAGAGTATTAGTAACTCCGTTTTAAATTTTTTTAAAGGTTTGGAGGTTCTTCGTATCATCAATGAACCAACAGCAGCTGCTCTCGCTTATGGGTTACATAAGAAAGATGGTGTAAATAATGTGATGGTCATCGATATCGGAGGAGGAACATCGGATATTTCACTTCTCAATGTACAAGGAGGAATGTTTTCCACGCAATCAATGGCTGGTAATGTACCGAGCATATGCATGTTTTACCAACGTACATCTTAATATTCTGTACACAGTGCACTAAAATAGCATTACACCCAACTTGCAGGGAACAACCATTTAGGTGGCCAGGATTTCAATCAACAGTTGTTAATCTACTTCCAAAAAATAATTGAAAACAAGTATCAATTGCCCATGGATGCAGTTAATCTCCAAACACTACGGTTAGGAGTGGAAGAAGCAAAGCTCAACTTAACCCGTGAGGAGTCAACCTTGATCAGCATTCCATTGACATTCCAAACACTGAGCGGGCTCAGTCGTAATACGTTTACATACAATCTAACAAGGAGGACATTTGAAAAAATCAACAACGAGTTGTTCGAAAAAATTGTGACTTTGATCGATACTGTGCTGAAACCCATCGAAGCGTTGCCTTCCGACGTAGATGAAATCGTTTTGGTCGGTGGCTCGACGAGAATCCCAAGGATCCGTGAATTAATAAAAAACTATTTTGGGAAAGTTCCCAACACCAAAATTGATCCCGAATTAGCTGTTGCCTATGGCGTTGCCATTCAAGCGGGCATTATTGGTGGGATGTGGCCACTGCAGGTCAGTGCCATTGAAATCCCATTCAAGTTCAAAAAAATTATTGTAAATTAAAAGCAGTTGATTTAGTGTTCCTACTATTTATTTTGTAAATAAAGAAAGCAATTTTTAAATAATTAAAAATTTTGAGTGAGACAAGAGAATAATGAATTCGTACATTTCTTATACATTACATTATGTAATGATTAATACAGGTTGCCCTCACTAATCCGGCAGTAGATTCATTTTTCGGCAATTTACAGTAAAATATAGTCATACTTTGGTTCATAATTTTTCAATTTATGGTGAATACTTTTGGATCATAATTGTTAAAATTACAGTAAAAGTAACAATACTTTAGTTCATAATTTTTAAGTTTACAGTTTATTTTGCCATTTTTTTCTTCTTAAGTTTGGCTGGTTCGGAAAATCCGCTAATCCGGCCAATATTTGGTCCCAAGCTTTCCGAATTAGTGAGGTTCAACCTGTCCCTGTAGTAAGAATTTACCCAATCTGTTGTGAAAAACAAACTTTATTTTTGGTCTTTTATTAACAAAATTGCAAAATTGATGTTCTCTCTTTTGCACAATATGATAATGGCAATAGGTAGACCATTACAAGATCAGTTCGAGGACAGTTTGATGGAATTATGAAGCTTTACAAACTTCCAAGTTCCATATTTTTTTCCTTACAGTGATTAATATCAAATGTTATTAACTCTCTACGTTTTCTTTTGGTTTCATTGACAAGGGGCGTCTGAATAATAACACATGCGGTTCTGTAAACATAATTGAAATTAAGTACCCGTACACTTAACCCTGGGGTTTCTCCAAATAAAACTCACATCAATTAAATCCCCAGAACTGAACTTAAGAAAGAGGATTAAGTAGGATACTATGAACGCTTCTCTCGCTTAAGTCATTTCAAGTGCATTTGATGTTTACCTGGTAAATGTCTCATGTAATTCACCCACCCCGGCGATTGTTCCACACCAAGGTTTCTCCATTCTGTTTCAGTCAACAGGTGAGTTTTAGGTACCAACTTGGCCACACTGGCCGGCAGTATCACATGTCTGTAATTTTACAAAAGCACATCAAGTCTCCAAGTTAACATAAATCAACCAATGGTTGGGAATTTTAACGTTAGATAACCATGGTTCCTCAAAAAATAAAGTAAATGATTTATCGGCAATAAATGCGATTTCAACTGGTTCTTTCTCATTTGACAGTACACAACTCGAAAAATCTAGGCAGTATGCTAGTTGCTGACTGTCAACAACTTGGATTTGTATCGAGTTCAACAAAAGCTTTAAAAGCCTTTGGTTTCAATTTATGAAACCAAGTTCACCAAAACAGTATTTATAAAATCAATCAATGAACATTCAATACCAAAACTCTCGAGCAAAGCACAAACTGCAAACAAGAAGTGTAAATGTACACTTTCTGCTACTTATGGTTAGGTTTATCACAGTTGGTTCACGTTCACATGAACTATAATCAAACAAGTCCGAGATATTTTTGCACTTTGTATGTAGTACATTTTGTTATCTATATGATCTCCCTAAGCATAGTACACAAACTCCAATTTAAATACAGTATTTAGAAGATATATTACCTGTATTGATAGTTGGAATCGTCATAGCTCTCCGAGTACTGAAATCGATTACCATTCGACATTTTTTCTGATAGATTATTATATCAGTTGTTGTTAACTATTAGAATTGCCTGCAAATATAAAAGTTTAAACATATAAAGATATGGAATACAGTGTGTATTTCAGTCTCAGCATTTGAGCAGTTGCAACTAACGACTGCACAAGAATAAACGAAATGTGTCGTTTAGTCTGTGATTCCACAATGACTTATCAACGACAATTGATTTATACGAAATAATAAATAACAGTTCGTTTTAATCAACATAAAACACCAAAATATTAAGTAACATCTGTTCAAACTAACAGTTATTTATATTTACCCGCTTCAATCTTTCAAGTCAGCTGCCCGCGGCCGCCTGTTGTCGTCGGTCGTCCGCGATAATGACGTCACTTTATCACGTGATCATCTTGCTAGTAGCGCCGAATTCAAATCAACATTTTATCTACCCACAAGCATAAAATAAATATTACATAAACTAATAATAATCAAATCCGAAATAAAAAGTCAAAAATTTAAATAACATTTATTTATAGTTTTTCTAAAAATGTATAATTCATATTTCAAATCATTTCCCATAAGCAGAGTATGTAGCAAGTTGTTTCAACTCTAACCTCTGACAATATTAAATTGTTGCTTTGTTTCAACATTTGCTAGAAAAATTCCGGAATACATCATTTATCCGAGACAAATGGTATCTAAAGGTGCTTAACCTTTTCTTTACCGCAGACCCCCCTTTTATTATTTTTTGTTGTCGCGGTTCCCCAAATTTTATTTTGGCCTACGACAAAGATTGGCATTATTTGTACAGTTGGTTTCTATTTTAATTATAAAAGTTTATAAGTCATAACATTTTCAATCCTTCACGGACCCCTGCAAGGACATCGCAGACCAGGACTTGAAAGTTCATATTGCAGAATAACTATAGATTTCTAGTTCACTTAAAAGCCCTAAATACTCATCTATTTCTATATTTTGAAAGAGTTAAACAAACACCAACACACCATGGAAACCTCCCATCCGTCTGTAGAAGTAGCCTGAAAACTGACAAACTGGTTACTTTCAAAACAGCAACATTACCAGTTACAGTAATGCGTTATTTTGCGTTACGTTACTCCTGACGTCTGAATTCCAAACTCCTGCCGAAAAGCAGAATATTGATATTGCTCCACGCAAATGCACATGAGAGTTCAGTAATAACATGTCTATGGGTTATTATCATATATTAAATGTGCAATAAGACTCGGTCTGAAAAACAATGTGAAAGTAAATAGATACATCAGTATCCATCATGCCAAAAAAGTGAACTGATCATAACCAAGATACTTAACTCAAAATTGGTGAATTAACAAAAATGCATACAGCATTTTCTGCTACTGTAATAGTAAATAAGTGAAAAATATAAATAAATTATTGCCATTCAAGCAAATCAAACTACAGTATTAGTGCATCAGGTCGTCAAACCACAAGCTGACGAGATTCAGTATACATTGCTGCCCAGATATAATTCTGTCGTTTATGCTGTGGATTCAGATATTGGTGACACTCTTGGTGGACATAACATTATGAAACAATTCATTAAAACTTGCATTCTGCAGTTGTTGCTAGATCATTACAAAAAAAAGAATAAACACATTTGTTTTTATAAAAATAAATTGTCAATTTAATTTTTTGATTGAGCAACCATAAATTAAAATTATAGATCATTTCTCTCGTGCGGTCCTTTCTCTCTGCTCGTTCTAAACTGTTTACAGCTTGCTTCCGCCCAGTTTTCAATGTCTTGCAACTTTCCAAACAAAGCTTTGCAACACTCGTTGCTCATCACATACGTGCCTGCAAAAATAGAACTTAGAGACGCACGGCACTCTGATGGGAAAATGTGATCATCCACATTGGCTGGTTTCGAATTACTATTTTCATTCATATCAATAATTTCTGTCGGACCATTGTCTAAGATACACTCAGTTGTTATCGATTCCAAAATATCCGGTGTGTGATGGATCGTGGTGAGTACAGGCCGTTCATCGATCGTTGCTTTAGAAACGATGCTTTCATCGAGTGTGTTGAAAACTGAATTGATGTAAAATTCCGGAAGACTTTTCCAATCGTTCTCGGTGACAGAAAAAATTGCAAACATGTGTTTGCAAGGCCATTTAAAATTTCTCCAGTCCTCACACTGACATTGGGGCAAGTTTTCAGGATTGCCCAGGAACACACTGTATTCCAAACCTGGTTTGCTCTCACTACTCACAAGATACGTACTGTTGCCCAAACTTTTCACAGAACCCACCGACTTGCTTTTTTCCAACCTGTCAACACAGTGGTCCAGTAGTTCTCTTGGCCTGTCCCACAAATACTTTGGTATTTCCAGGCTGTAGTGCTTGTACGAAGACGAGCACAGCACGTTCATTTCGACGTATTTCTGATACGTCATCGGAAAGAAGTCGTCCCGCAAAATCTTAACCAAAGCACTGACAGTGTTCTGTCTGGTTTGGCTTAGCAAGCTGTTTTTCAATTGTTCATCGATGCTCGCAATTCCATGGTTTGTGTTTAGACTGATGACGAGAGCGTCGCTGCGAAACGTTTTCACCCATTTCTTATGTTGCAAATACCAAACATTGGTGAAATATTTCTGCAGCTTAACTGATTGGCGCCAAACTTGGCTGGTTTTAAAGTTTGCAACCGCATCCTCAAATTTCGCCTCGGTCGTTGCGCCTGCAATTTTTTGCAAATGCGAGAATATTTCTTGCGTGAATTTACTCACTCCGTGCGATTTTGCAGTCAACCAGCGCAACCAACTTTGCTCCCTGTGAAAGTCGCACAGATAGTTTTCCGCCATGGGGAAAATCCTTCGGACCGAGTCGATCTCCTGCTCCGCAAGATCGGTCAGGAAACATTTTGGTGACCAAGAAGGGTTCCAATTTTTTACGATTTCCAGAGCCTCGCAGATCGAGTCCGTTGTTTCGTTCATCGTTATGAAACAGCAAACAGGTTGATAAGTTACATTCGTTTTGACACATATGAAGTACAACAGTAGCAAATGCATCGTCATTTTGTAAGTCGCGCTGAGCAAACTCATTTCATTGCCATAACGAAGCAGCAAACGTTTCTGGTTCTTGCTTTGATACACAAACAGAAACGACTGGTCGAACGTCACGCAATCATCGGTGAAATCATTCGTTCTCACGAACGGTCTAAAATAATAGCAATCTCCAGCATCTTCTTTCGCCCACTGTTCGATGTTCGCCTTCAAGATTTCCTGGTCCAGATTATGATATCGATGTTTTTCCCACGCTGTGGTGATACAGTTTCGTATATCTTTATTGCTGGGGAAAAAACGCCTAGTGAATGGTGGCGTTCCATCTTCGAACCATTTCTCTTTCTCCAAGTTGACATATTCTTTGAGCAGCCTTTTTATTTCTGAAGTCAAAGTCACTCCGTCCAATACCCACTCGCTAATCTTCATCACAAGTCTCTTGTCTATGGGACAGCGCTGATTTTCAAACATGTCCGTTGAATGGTTCAAATGGTCACTTTCTTCCGGTAAGAGCACGTAAAACCGTTTTTCCATCTGCACGTTGCACCCATCTTTTAGAGCACTTCTCAGTTTCTTCGACGCATTCTCTCTCTTAAACCTCGTATCATTGTCGATTTTAAATTCTGGGAAAAACACAACTTCCCGAACTTGAATCACTGCTGGACAGCCAACTTTTTTGCTAGGTTGTCGAATACGCCTCTTCTTTGCATGATAACCATGGTCGTCTTCCTGAAGAAAAATAAATAAATAATAATAATAATAATGATCTTCTAATTCATCTTGAAAATCACAACTACTTTACATCAACATCAGGATTGGTCTGAAACGTTATCAATTCACATTGTGTTCCAGCACTAAATAACAGTGACGAGGAAAATGTCCAATTAATGAAGAAACACACAAACCTGTTTTTTCTTCCGAGCTACATAGCCTCTGTGGCAGGAATAAGTACGGCTGTTCAAATCAATATATGGTACTCCACAATATTTCAAACGTGGAAAAACCGGATTAGCATCAGAATGGTCCCGAAACCAAATACGATGGTTTTGCTGCTTCCAATCTAACAAATCATAAAAAAAAAAGATAATCATGTAAGAGTTTATAAAAACTGTACTTGTGTACTGGCTTTAATCGCACAAAATACAGGATGTCCCATAATTCATAATGCGATTTTGAAGTGGTTAAAGATCAAAAAGGCACTAAGAATTATAGAACACCTGAACATGAATTATAGAACAACAGTCAAACCACACAAATTAGCAAGTTATCATTACATATTGTACCTGTATTTCCAAAATTTGCAGTTCTACATCTGCTAACTCCAAACCTACTGTTAGTGTAAAGTTCAAACGCCTCCCTGGGAAAGACAAACAAAATGGTTTTAATGTCCCATGTCACATTCAATGTTTGGTGTGGCTTTTGTGACATCGGCGTTTTTATTGCCCAACCAATAAAAACTAGACTGGCAAGAAGCCGACATCTCAGCAGTTCACAAATTGCTTGACTTGACACACCAAAACTTGTGTGACAATGCCTTTACATAAAACAAAACTCCACACTTTACACATCAAGCAATGAATAACTATAACATTTGGATGATGTTTGCCTTACACAATGGCTTCAACTTGGCGTGTCGTCTGTACCCAACCATAGTTCAGAGAATAGCTCTGTGTGAACAGTTTATCCCATGGAGGTACGTTTTGTAAAGTGAAGCCAAGTGGTATTTCTTGAGACATCTGTGCCATTTCATTTATAGACTGTGACTAAATTCTATTCGGATTCCACAAATTGACATAGATGACATCCATTGAAACAAACAGCCCGTGATATGCTGAAAAAAATAATCAAAAAAACATTATTTGCAATTTTGTTTCTCACAATTACATATAGGATGTCTCCTAGTCAAGCATATATGGAATAGCATCAAAAACAGCATGTATTTTTAAGCTAGTAATGATGAAATAGATACACTACTAATGAAATGTATACATGAGATGTCACTTACGTGAAAAATCATACATATAATTCTTGAATTTATATATCAATTCAGTCAGGCCAAACGCAAGCAAAGCAATACGATGTCACCCAGATTCAATTTCAATGTTTGAAAGCTGTATGGTCATGGGATGATCCAATGAGCAACCAACAATGAGCCAGCGTTCAGCAGATAAAATTAGGTGACATCTTATTGTTTCTGTTTGGCCATAAACACATTTTATGTACACCCATCACATGTTCAAAAAATAAATAAATAAATAAATAAATGTCCACTTATGCTTCATACGTAAATTCGAAAATCACATACGGTTCTCGACTTAAGAGACAATCTTCCAATCTATTTTAACCTTTCATATTTATAAGTACAATAACTAATTTTTTAATGTTGCCATGATATCCCACACACCTGTAGTTTGCACATGTCAAGTTTTCTGTGTTTTGTCATTAATTCAGCTATTATACCTAAGTTACTTGGATATCGCAAGGTTGGGTTTAACTTGTATCTCCATGGTAGGTACATGCAAATTAGCAAAATAAAAACACATTTTTAGTTTGATTGTAACGTGGTGTTACTAATAAGTGGGAGTAGTTCTCACTGTTTGTGAAGAACATTTTTCTAATGGCAACATGATATTTATATTAAAGTTTCAACTGATAACAAAAAGATAGTTTTTTTAAAATGAATGCCATTTTTTACTATAAATAAAAAATTATTTACATTTTTTTTAACATTTATGAGAACGAAAATGTTTCGAGAGGTTAACTCTTTGTCAGCGTTTGATGAGTAAATGTGGTGTTACTAATTTTGGCATTATAAATCTTTATCAAAACACAACACAACACATTGTGTTTACTATTAAGTTTACTCCTACAAGGTGACATAAATTGTACAACATGACAGAACGTCAAAATAAAGTTAAAAATCAAATCATATTACCGACTATAAGTCGTATAATTACAGACTGATATATGTCCAAGATAATTCAAGGCATGAAAGTAATATATATATATCGAATAATATATATATCGAATAACTGTCCAAGTGTCATTCGACTCGACTATTGTAAGCCATTCGCATATGACGTAGTAATAATATTTAATCCCAATTTTATATTATTTACATGTCAACCAATACAACTTGATCTCAAATAATAAAACAAAATGTAAACTATTATTACCAACAATAAAGGCTAACATGTAGATGCTTTTTGGTGCTTTTCACAAAAATACATTCTTCTGTCGTCTACTACAAATAATAAACTAAATGCTACATGACACTCTACTCAATTATTTGTAAAATATTACAAACTTCAAATTCAACTTCTGATTTTTTTTTAATATATATACAACTATTCGTTAAATGTTTTAATTACACTCTCAATTTTGACAAAGTTATTAAAATTGAGAGCCTAAACTTTAACACAACAGCGATATAACGTTACTAGCTTTACATTGTACCATACAGGCCAAAGCCAGCAGTAGTCACTTTTACACCTAAAATATTCCGTATTTCTAATACGTTACGTACTTGTATTTTGTATAATTAAATAACTTAAGTACACTCACTGTACGATGGCAACTATGTTATCACTTAGGTAAGCTTCTCAATAACAATAATCACCAAATATTTCAATATAATAATAGCCATGAACCAACGCAAATGTATTACGAGTGGTATTGAATGAAGTACAAGTACGAGTTTTGTAGTTTGTTAAATGTAACTTTTGTTATTAATAACTATTTTTATTATTGTAGTCGCTTGACTAGAGGACACTGTTTATGGAACAAAACTTATCCATGGGCTGTGCAATGGTAATGTGATCATTCAACATAAATATGTTGGTGCTCGGAGAACTAATTCCCGTTTTAATTTTTCTCGTTTCGTAGCGTGAAACCATCATCCGTATCAGCCTCCAAACCCGGTGAATCTTTCTGGGACAAAAACGATCGGTTGAAAAGACCCGTTTCACCTCACCTGTCCATTTACAAGTATAACACTTACCATTCCGAGTAAACTTCTATTAATTTACCAATGCAGATGGCTATACTACAGTTTGCCTCTTCGTTTGTCAAATTAGTTTCAAGTGGATAGAAAGTAAAAATATTTCTAGGCAAACTGAACCAGTTAATTCTGTATATATAACGATATAGAATTAATACCTAGCAGTTTTAAGCAAATAATGCAGTAATCATTGCATTTGTTTGAAGTTCAATGCGAATAAATTTGCTTTGATTGTATTTAGACCGCAGATGACATGGATGATGTCACTAACCCACAGAACAACAGGATTGATGCTCTCAGGAGGTAAACCAACACTTCAAATTTTCAGTCGTAAGAAACCAATTCTTGGCTTGTCACTACTGATATAAAATTCCGTCATGTATATATATTTTTAGGGCTCACCTTGTTCTCGGTCGGAACGTTGCTGATGGCAAAACCCTTTCCCATCTACGTTGATCTTTTGCAATCAATGCACCTACCAGCTTCTGTCATCTTTTTGGGGAAATGCTGCGTTGCATTTCCACTTGTGTTCCACTACTATTCAGGAATACGTCATTTGGTAAATATTTTTCCTGTCAACCCTCTCGCCAATTTGTGCATATCTGTTCAATCATGGTTATGTGCATATCTGTTCAACACTCTGAGCTTTGCAACATACCAGTTTGCTGTTATGTTATATAGCTATATAGGGTGTCCACCATTAGATGTCAACGTTTCGAAAGTCCATTATTTTTTCATATTAGGTTATGCAAATGTGATGGTTGGTGGAATGGAAGCAGAAACTAAAAAATGTTCACGCAAAAATTTTGTAGTTCGTGTCCTAGCTGCATTTTTAGTCATTTCTGAAAATGGTAACTCCGAGCAACCGAGCACAGGTGGTGTGGTGGTATGCAGAAACGAATACAGGGACACACATGGGGGAATGTTGTGATTTAGTCCTGTTAGCGCCACCAAAGGCACCCATGTTATGGTGCACTGAAGTCATACTTTCTTTCTATGAAACTTGGATAGGTTCGCTACCGTTTCCATATTTAGTTATGGTTATGTATATTTTTGGCTTCAAACTGTTTGGTGATTAAAATGGTAACCTCATGGTGGACACCCTGTAGTTTGGCACACGGCCCATGTGTTGCTTTGCTCTACATTTTAACAGCATTGGTCTGAAGTATCGAGGGTTTACTATTCTCCTCACCCGGCCAATAGGGGTGCCAAAATTTGGCCTTTCATAGAGTGCCATACATTTTAAGTGTCTCTAGGTCTGCCTCAGATAGTATTATTTCAGTAATGTTAATGTTTTTTTTTCTCATAACAGGTCTGGGATATGGGTGTTGGATATAATCTGAAAACGCTGTATCAAAGCGCTTATGCAGTCATCATTATTAGTGGATTGGTGACTCTGGCAGTAGCATCGTTGTAAATTTGGAACTGTACTTTGATCGATAGATAATGAATGGTGTTTAGAAAACAGACTAATGATTTAGTTTCCAACTCCCTTTGTATAAAATCCTTTTTTTTTTAGAGATGCATAACCTATAATAAAGTTTTGTTTTATGCCATTTGGTTTCATTTATTAATTACAAATATCAACTTATGTTCATTGAAGTTTTTTTAATGGATGAGATTGTATAGGTCTGGACCAATGGTTGGTGAACATGCACACTAATCCAGCTAGAGACGTCAGTGCTATGATGACGACTAGAATTATGCGAAATATGATGAAGTTGTCAACAACTGGAATCTAAAACATGAAAATCGGCCAAATTACAATTTGTTTTAATGCAAAAATTGACTGGTGCAATAATAACGTGCTGTGTTTGGATCAGTTTTAAGCATTATGGTGATCAACATGATTACAATGTCATGTCGTATAACTAATATAACAATGCCCAGTTAGTGCTGTTAATTAGTCCCAGTGTTGAATGCTAAAAATTGCTTTCTCATTAGAAGAATTAAATACGTCACATTAATTGGTTTCAAAATCAAGTAAAATACAATTTGAAAAACCAAAATTAAATACCAGTTATTAGCTATATTTAATTATCATTAAACACTTATAAAATATGTATGCATAGTAATTTACAGAAAATAGGACATTAATATCAGTTGTTGCATATGCAGCCTGAACATGCATTTACAGCGCAAAAAACGTAGCACTGCATAACTCATTTTTTGAGTAAGCAATTTTGCATAAAATAAAAAGTGTTATATAGCCGAACCTCGACAAACTGCCTCGCTATGAACCGGCACTCCCGCTCTTCATCACAAAACTGAACAGAAGAGCTCCCTCCCATGCTTTACGTGTTAAATTCCCGTGATAAAACGCCACCTCGCTGTCTGCCAACTGTCACTTGTAAGGTATTTACAAAAACATATATTAAAAAAATAAAACAGGATTCAGCCTTGCATACCCAGCCTGCTGAATGGGTGTTACAGTGCAAGGAATTTAGTGTTTAGCTTAAGGTCGAATTAGTTGAGCATTTAACGGCCATTTGACATAAAATAATAAAAATGTCATATCTGTACAAAGATAATTTTTTTTTAATCGAACAGCGTAAGCCGGGAGGATTGCTGTATGAACATGAGACAGGTGCAGTAGCCTTTCATCAATACTGTGGTAACGATACAATACCGTACAAAAAAAATGCAAGTGAAATGTGTCATATGCCATACAAACGTTGTTCGTACAAGGAAAATTCGCGTTGAGTGCTTGTGAAATACGGATGCCGTAGTGCAATGCGAATATAGTAGTACAGTATATCAAAACACTCACAACCACATCATCTAACTTTGTTTCCGTCGTTCTCGGTAAGGCGCACAGAATTACGGTTACGCTTACTGCTATAACAATTGCAATCACTCCCGCTGCCCTGTAACAAAACAAAATAATAATAACCACCATCATCGCAAAATGGTTACATATTATGAAACATTATTATATAGTCGCATTTTTATGAACTTACAAGTATTTTCCACTTAGATGAGAAGACACACAGCAAAACAAAACGGCAATGGCCCAAACAATGACAATGATCAAAACACCTATACCAACACCTAACACGCGGTTACTCTCCATTTTCCATTCCTCAAAACCTACAAAACGACATCGATTCAATAATTCAAGACCTATTATAAATAAAGATTACAATTCAACCGTATATTAATAAAAATTGGGTTTCATTTGGCAGTTTGGTTGGCATCAACAAGGCTATGATCAAGTAAGTCAATAGAAGTTCGTTTGTTTTGAAAGTTTAACTTGTGCGCGTGTTGGTCGAGGGCGCCACTAACAACAACAACATCAACATTCATAACATGATGGAGGAAAGAAAATCTATTTATTTATATAGCAATGTAAATGAATGGTGGTGATATCCAATTATTCCTGACTTTTCCTCCATGGAGGAAATGACAGTTGAAGTTTCAACTACTACAACAACCAAGGATATCCCAACTGAAGTACACATATTGTTTATTGTACATATGTATATATTAATGAAACATAAACTAAACACTAAATGTAATGTTCTTGCATGCAGAAGTATATTGCATCAGTTTGGGTTTTATTTATTTTTTAATATATTCATATTGTATTAGGTCGTACTAATAAATACGTTTTATATTAATTTAGTATATTAATTTTAGTATACTGTATTAGTTTTTCTATAGTAATATTTTTTTTACAGAATTGTTGCAAATTCTTTACTTTTTAAGATTAAATATAAAAAAAGTACTAATGAAAAAGTAGGCCTAATAAAAGTACTTTTCGGTTAGACGCCCCACCTCTCTAGTGCTAGTGTTGCTACTTGCTTGTACTTGGTTATGGGTTTTAATTGTATGATTTGTTGTTTTTCCTAATCTAACCTGCAAAATAAACCCATCACCAAGTACAGTACAAGCAAGTAGCAACAATAAGAGGTGGGCTTCTAATCGAAAAGTACCAAAAATAAGGAAAAGTGATTCGCATAACATTGCATTGGCGGATTTACAGGGGTGGTTAAGTAAGGGGGGTTCAAACCCCTCCCAGAACATGTGTAGTTCATTATTGTGTTTAATGCTGTTCGGTTGTTTTCATGGAAAAAAGTGGCTACATTGTGCATTATTTGGGTCTAAACACTCAAAACATTCATTTGAAACTCGACTTGCCACGAAAAAAAAGACGTAATTTTTAGACATATTCATCATGAAAGTCCAGGTGAATCCCCCCCTCCCTCTTAGAGTCGACTCTAAATCCGCCACTGTAGCATTGGCAAGACTTTTATACGACACGTTTTAAGAAAAAAATTACCCTAAAAAATCAACAGATACAAAGATGATCCTACATTTTCCACAAATCGTGTGATGTTATTAAATCATGCAAAACCAAGTTGGCCCAGCCGGACACTTCAAAAAATTTCACAGAACCACCAAGAGTGAGTTTGGCACTTCTGCAATGGCGGATTGACTGAAGACTGGATTTGTACTGATGAGCAAAACAAAAACATGACGCTGTATTATGCTAGTCATTTCTGTTCTGATTGCATACCAATGATATATTATATTACTAAATAAATACAATAACATATACACACAACCAGGGACCCAAAAATTTGTATTAATGTTCAACTTCATTCTTACTTGGGCAATACGTTTTGTATTTTCCTCATATTGTTTGTTTTTCATTATGTTATTCAGAGGTTTAAAGTTTAATATATGAAAAGTATGTTTATGAGAGTGAGAAATTTGGATAGTGCTTATTGAGAGTTGACATTTAAATGTAGAATTACTTTTTATTTAGCTAAAAAAAAAATTGCACAATAGTCAGTGCTATTGTGCAATCCATATTTTCTTTATTGAACAGGAAAGACTTTCATGATTACAAATACACAGTGTTCTAGTTTATAATTTCAACCACGGATGCTACGTATCAAACCCATGTAATATGGGCCAAGAAATGCTCCCCTTTGGAGATAACACAGAGGGAGTGAAGTAATTGCATAATTTTCAATATTAAACAAAAAACATTAATAAAATCAGACATAAAAACATATAATAAACTAATTTTAGTATTCTTATTATTTTGAAACACGTATTTCGCTTACCCAGTTAAGGTCATGGTTGGTCTTAATTTCCCAATATGATTGAATTAATTTGTTTTGTCAGAAAAGATATTCTTGAATAATTTAAATAAGCAAACAAAGCTAATTACAATTCCTGGCAAAAACCAATTTGAAACCAAAGTTTCAAATTGGACAAGCAAAAATTGTTGCTGGACACTTTATGGACATGTCCAAGCTAATCGAAAAAATTCTAATGTACAGGTATTCGATAAGTTGGATACAACGTTGGCTAGTTTCTAGATATCTAGATCATCGTAATGTACCTATCCTGTACCTTCCCAATTTACTAGAGCACACTACTATATAATATTTGATAACACCAAGTACTATATTTATAGTTTGGGGGAGTGTGCAGTATATGGAGTATTTAAAAACTTCAAATATTCCATACAGTTTTTTTCTGTATAGAGTATCTGTATGAATTGTTGAATGAGTCAATTGGTGTTCAAACTTAGTGTTCTCTTTCCGAACTGTGAATCACTGACGAGAAATCCTTTAAATTTAAAACGTTTATTATTCAAAAACATTGAATCGTTGATGGTAAAAACATTTTATTTTGGTGTAATAAACCTTTTTGGCAAATCCATTCCAAAATTCAACAATGCCATACCACGTTTAATTTGTTTCCTTATTTCATAAGCCAAGAAAGAAACAAGAAACAGTAGATGTGTGTAATGGGAACTTGATGAAACCTCTTCTAGTCACTTAATTACATATTCCATTTCTTATTAATGAATTGGAAGCTATTACAAAAATTTGTAAATAGTTCAGGGTGAGTCTTCAAAGTTTTCATGGGCCCAATTAAGACCAACAAAGTAGTAGAATTAGAGATATGCTCGTGAATAGGTTTCTTTCAAATGGAATGGGTTTAGAATAAGCCTCGTGTTAAGCCTTCATCATCATTATTTTCTCTGGTTTCATAGATGGCTTGTGGATCATGCAGCAAAGTGTGCACATGTTTGATACCTTTTGTGTTTGTTGTGGGATGTGCATTCCTAGCCTACAAGTACTTTGCTGGCAAAGGAGGTAAAACTCTTGAACTCTCAGAATTCTAACTTGTATATATTTTAATTATGTATCTATCTACTTCTTTCTGCCTGTTCTTTTAAAAAAAAATTGTAACTGTAAGGATACACGCAGTTGCATTCTGTTAACACTCTACTCACAGAGTGTCATTTGTCATGTTATAGTACTCTGCTCGTAATTAAGTTTTGTCACCCCCACTGTTTGGTGAATTTGGTCTCATAAGTCAAGTGGAAAGCAACAATGTGTGTGTTGAAGAATGTTCTGCATGCAGTAGCCATGTAATGGTTTTCAACCATCGTGTGTGTGTGGTTGTTGAAAAATATCTTATTTTTTTTTTAATGGGTTCGGATTTTTCTCAGGTTTATGGAAAACTTAATGCAAAACCACTACTGCTTTCCATACATGGGACCAAATTCACTAAACATAGTCAAACTCAAACTTCCGAGTTTAAGGCTAAAACGTTCACTGTTATAGCTTATGTAATTTCTGCTAAACATGCAACAAGTACCGGTATAGTCCATGTTAATTATAGTACCTGGTAATCGCACAAACGTAATCCAACTAGTCATCAAACTCCACACATACTTTGTACATACTGTATATAACTTATCTACTAATATTTTGCATTTCAGGCGGATGCTAAACAATGTTTGAAACATTTGATCCAACCATGTAAGCATGTAAAAAATTCAAGCAAAATGTAAGTCATTCTTTGTATTTTTATACAGTATAAGTTATAGACCATGCATCTAGTCCAGGCATTGTATACCATGCCAAACCTAGTTTAGGCAATGTAAGAAATTAGCAATGTAAGAAAACATTTGTTCAAATTTAAGATTAAATGGTTGGTTTGTTTTTTAGAGAAAATGTTAATCAACCTATCCTAAACAGATCTATACTCATACTTGCCAAAAGAGGATAAGCATTGTATACAATGCCTGGATTATATACATTGCCTGTAACATATACAATGCATTAATTTTATTTTTTTTTTGGTACAGGTTGTGTAATATCTCTCCAATTCAATGCCGCCTACTAACTAACAACAAAAGAGCAAGTTATTTTACTAACAACAGTTATGCGGATGTGAAAAAAACAAAGACTAGAAGCACTGCTACTTGTCCATACATTGCGCAAAATTTGAATCGAACGTGCTCTCAAATGAACTTTAGTGTCTATATCAGTTGAGTTTTTTTTATTAATTAATTTTTGACCGGCTCTCCGAAATTAGCCTACACATGTGCTGCGGTGATTGAAATGAAATTGTAAAACTTTGAAAAATCCTCCAAAGAAGTGTTAAAATTAATTCCATTCTACGTTGATGAATAAAAAAAGATATTTCATTTCTATCGTTTCAATTGAACCAATCTGCTGTAACTTAAATTGCAGCTAGTAGCATAAGTGTTTTCTGAGAAGTTCACAATGCTTTTTGAAACATTTTGATGGTTGCACGATCAATCAACTGCTTTTATAATAGTCATCGTGGAAAATGTCTTGTTTCCTGGATCAAATTATAACTCATCTCCATGTTGAGACGACGACAAGTCAAAGATGTATTTTTAGCTGATTTGAACGTCTCTTCTTAAGCACCTCAATACAAGCAAGCACCTATCTGCTAGTGAAGCTGCTCAGGTAAATTCTACAAGTATTTTAATTTAGCTTTTTTGGAAGGTTCCCGATGTTCTACAGAGCTGAAATTGCGAACATAGCTTGGGGTTGTGGAACGTTTTGTTGTATCAAATTTAGACGAATCTACATCCAGTCAATTCTGATAAGGCCCGTTGTCACACGAAAGGCCCGTTTTTCCTCGAAAAGTGTTTGCAATATGCCTACATTTTAAGTCATTTCAAGTCTCCACACATCGTTGTACTATAGCCTACAAGAAAGAGACCATTTCCTGTTGTACCATAGCCTCAATGTTGTACCAAAGATACTGTTGTACCACCACAGCCTCTTTCTTGAAAGCTATGGTTTGTAAACAAATATAAATGCTTTTTTCTTATACATGTCTATAGTTTTTACTACCTACTTATAGTAGTGTAACTAGCTGTAATACCTCATTACGCGAGCAGTCATTCTTTGTTGAGAGTATAAAACAGCTCCATCCAAATAAACAATACCAATCAAACCAAATAAACTACATATTTCAATTTTAGCCAAAAATATATTTTCACGTGTTTGTTTAAATACCTATTATATCTGTACCTATTATACCAATAGGTACAGGTATATACAAGGTAGGTGTATACAAATACTTATTATACCCCTTCTTCTGCCGTGTGGGTTCAGTTTAGGGTCTGACACCGCGGGGGCAGGTTTTCTCGGGGCACTCCCGTTTCCTCCTGCTTCA